>OVAO01000267.1:0-24156 GCA_900406285.1 Biscutella auriculata
ATTCAAGCACGTTATCTAAAAGATAAGCAAGAAACTAAAGGAAACAAGAAGATCAGAATGTATGAAACTTCACAGGTTGATCAAATCACATATAGCAGATTTTGAAAATTCCCAGGTCTTAAATGCATTTTATAAGGAACACTCGTAGTAGCATGAGATAGGAACAAAGTAACTAATGTCTAATCATAAAACCAAACACAATCCTCTTCAGTTATCAAAATTCTTTAGCTAACATTTGGGTATATCTTGTGAGAGCAGAGGAAGAATTACCATATGAGCAGGTTCCACAATTGAGTATCCAGTTTTTTCTTTGAACATTTTCACAAACTCCTCTGGAAATTCAGAAACAACCCACACAATTTACATATGATGATAAACAATCAACAAAGAAGGAAATGTAATATAAGTCTTACCAAGCATAAGATTTGATTCTCGGCGGCGAGAACCATGATCGACGATTATAACTCCATCAGCATCACTGATTCGATTTCTGAGCAATCCGCCATTGTTGAAGCTTGCAAAACATGGCGATCCTCTTCTGATTACTAGTTTAGGTTGAGATTCTTGAACTTTTGAGGAGGAAAAGGAGTGACTCTGAGAGAAGTTGAGGAGGAATGGAGACTGAATCGCAGCCATGAGACTGATAATTTCTTGAAAAAGAAACTTATGCTAAAAAAAAATGATAGAGACAAAATTTCGAAAGTAATAAATGGGCCTATAATATCAAGCCCATATGATAAACAAAATCAAACCAAAGCCCAAGTTTGGCCCATGATCTGTATATTTAATTTGGTTTGTTTTGATTATTTTGATTACTGTATTTTTTTAAAAAATAATGTGTTTGTTTTGAAATAAGTCTTATATATTTTTGGTAGGAGTTATTTCAATTTCGATTTTTTTTAGTTTTTAAAAATAATTTAATTTAAGTATAAATTCTATACCTTTCCATATAAACCATAAATAATAATTTAATGATTATTACATAATTAAAATATATTTAAATGTATTTTACTATAGTTCTTTGTTAATAAATATTTTACTATATCTATTATATTTTTTTGATCCACTATATCTATTATATTAAAACATAACAAATTATAATGAATTATTTCATTAATGATTAAGTAAATAAATTAATATAAATATATAATAATTCAGGGTTTAGACTAAGCAGATGATATGGTTACATAATTAAAATTTCATTTATTTAAATTTAATAATTATGAAATATTGATTAAATATCTTTAGGATAATATTTTTTTGTATATTCTAATAGAATCACATAGTAAAAATATATTTAAAATGAAAAAATATATATATTTATATATAGGAATTAATATATAAGTATATTTAATATATAAATCTATTTAATCCATGTATGACACGGAATTTACTCTAGTATCTACTTAAAATAGAAAAGTTTTAATTGATTTTGGTTAATCATAAATTACCAATAATTTTGTTCAGCTCTTTAAATGTATATAGAAATCTATTTTAGTATGAGAATAAATTTATATACGGTAAAAATAAATTAAAAGTAAATTTTATTTAATAATAATATTATATCGTCATACAAGTTTTATGAATTTTTTATTTTGGAGGATAAAAGAAACGGGGTGTCCAACACCCCAGAAAGATTTCCATATTTATTTTGATTTACCTGAAAGATAAAAATGTCTATTTTATGTAGAATAGAAAATCCATTATCTAAAACCGTTAAAGTAATCATGACAAAAGTAAAAGTTCAAAACTAACAAACCTAGAAATTATGAATAACGAGAAAGACGCTTTTGAAAATGAAGAAATATCTACCTTTCTGCACCTTACAAGAGAAGACAACCTCCTCATAATCCAATCAAATCCAATATGTCGGACTGATGCCTCGTGGATTAATCATGGACAAACCAATAATATTGGATAATATATAAAGGACAACATGGGTAGCATGAGCACATAAAACGAAAGAATACCCCAATTAATTTCCCTTGCACGCATAGATGGAATGTCTTTTATAAGTTTTAGAGTACTTGTAAGGATAAAGAATCAGTTTAGTTCAGATAGAGACGAACTACGCATACCTCTTGTTTTTATCCTTACATAGCTAGATCTAATAATGATCGTATTAATTGTCTAACAAAAGAACCACGAGTAAAAAATTAAATTAATTTTCATGTAATTTACCAGATATCGGGAAAAATACATTCTTGAATTAATAACCTTCAATTAATTATAAATTAATTTATAGAAATTTAGTTGGAAAAAAGACACAACTTTTGTTATTGGAAAAAGACATGCAAGTTTTATTTTGCTGGAAATTGTCGGAAATTTGAAGGGGATTTTAATTACATTAATAACAATCAAATTTTAGTTTAAAAAAAAAACCATTGGACATTGTCTCTGAAAGATAGAACAATGCAAAACCTAATAAAGCAATTTGGAATTTGTTGAATTTGTAACCAAAAAAAAAAAAATAATAATAAACGAACAAGGAATCAGAGTTTTCTCCTACGATCTTCTCTTTTCTATCTCTCTTTTGTACATGCTCGATGATGATGTGTTGAAGATAAGCCTCTCTTCCTCTCTAAACCTACTCTCTCTACTCACTGTTATTGAAACTTAAACGGTTCAGATTTAGGGTTTTCTGTTGAGGCTGGACTGTTCTCAGCGATGTCTTCCTCATCGCAATCTTTTGCGAGTGGACGGCCTGCTTTGTTAGCTTCTCCGTCGCAATCGCATCGATTTTGTGGCTCACCAGCCAACGCTACTGGCGGTGGAAGCTTCGAAAATTTGAACCGTGTCATCGCTGACCTTTGCACCCGTGGTAATCCTAAGGTAATGAAGAGCAATGCAATGGAAATTAGTAGAAATACAGAAATTATTCTTGCTTTTTATGTATAGCTGAAGGAATCTTTCTCTTGCTTTTTCATTTTTAATAGGTCTGATAATTTGTGAATTTTGGGGTTTTTTAATCTGATGTTAGCAAAATCGCGATGATTTGTGTTTGTTGTACTAGGAGGGAGCTCCATTAGCGTTTAGGAAACATGTAGAGGAAGCAGTTCGTGATCTTAGCGGTGAAGCTTCCTCTAGGTTCATGGAGCAATTATATGACAGGATTACTAATTTAATTGAGAGTACGGATGTGGCCGAAAACATGGGTGGACTCAGAGCCATTGACGAGTTGACAGAGATTGGATTTGGTGAGAATGCTACTAAGGTTTCAAGGTTTGCGGGTTACATGAGGACCGTGTTCGAGTTAAAGCGTGATCCTGAAATCTTGGTCCTTGCTAGTAAAGTTTTGGGGCATCTTGCTCGGGCAGGTGGAGCAATGACTTCTGATGAAGTGGAGTTTCAGGTACGATCTGTTGTTTTCCTGCGGTTTCTATCACAAACTCAGCTCATTGTTGCTCAAGACTTGTTCTCGTTTTCACAGATGAAAACAGCTTTTGATTGGCTTCGTGGAGAAAGAGTGGAATATCGTCGTTTCGCCGCTGTGTTAATTTTAAAGGTACCCTGGCATCAACTGTACTATCCTTTTAATCAGCTACAGAAAACATGGGTGTTTTTCTTGTTGTCACTCACAAATAAATTTCTGATACATAAATAAATTTCCGAATTACAAATAAGTTGGATATTGAATATTGCAAAATTGGCATTGAGGATTAGCTTTTCAATCCAGAAAATAATACAGATATGTCTTTTTTCTTGCAACATTGCAGGAGATGGCAGAAAATGCTTCCACGGTCTTCAATGTTCATGTCCCTGAATTTGTGGATGCGATATGGGTTGCACTAAGGGATCCTCAGTTGCAAGTGCGAGAGCGAGCTGTCGAGGCCTTGCGTGCTTGCCTACGTGTTATTGAGAAAAGAGAAACTCGATGGCGAGTACAGTGGTTCGTATTCTTTTTTTCCTCGCAAATGATCCAGTGTCTTAATTTTTTCCTTAGAAATGATAGTACTGTATTTGGTATAATATTTTTGAAATGGGGAGTTTGTTTGTGTTGTTGCTATAATTTCATTTGCAGTCCTGCTATGTTGTTTCACCATCATTTAAGTGCGAAGTCATCTGGTGATACTATGATTTTTATTATGTAAATGCAACATGACAAAGTAGTCTCATTATATGTATGAAGTAGTTGGGAAATGTAACAAACTTTGAATATCTTGTTGTCAAGGCTTTTAAAGCTCTTGAAGCTTTTGCCAGTGTGATGTCTCTAATTCACTGATAGATTTTTCCTAATTTGGTATGATATTCAACAAAGCCAACTGATCTTCTGTCCATCTTGCTTTTGCAGGTACTACAGAATGTTTGAAGCTACTCAGGATGGGTTGGGCAGAAATGCACCGGTCCATAGTATTCATGGTTCCTTACTTGCTGTGGGGGAGCTGTTGAGGTAAGTGCCGAAGTGAATTTCTATTCTTAAAGCGTCCCTTTCCATCAATCCTTTAATAGAACTTGTTTTTTCCATGGATGCTCTGCTACTTTTTGTCTTTCTAATTTATTTTCCACCGTTAAATAAAAATATAATTCATGTGTCTTCCTCCACTCTCAGTGTATACCTGAAAATAAAAAATTGCACCGTTTTTTTTAACAGCAGATTAATTTCATGGAATATAGTGGGTAAAGAGTTTATGACTTAATGCTAGAGTTTGTTTACAGGAATACAGGCGAATTCATGATGTCTAGATATAGAGAAGTTGCTGAAATTGTCCTCAGATACCTTGAACATCGTGATCGCCTTGTTCGCCTTAGCATCACCTCGTTGCTACCTCGTATTGCTCATTTCCTCCGTGACCGCTTTGTTACAAACTATTTAACGGTAGGTGAGTGAGATTCCTGAAACAATCAAATTTGTGTTTAAACTTAACATAAATTTCCTTCATGCAGATATGCATGAATCATATCCTTACCGTGTTGAGAATACCGGCTGAACGTGCCAGTGGGTTCATCGCCCTTGGGGAAATGGCTGGTGCTCTGGATGGTGAACTTATCCATTATTTGCCGACAATTATGTCTCATCTGCGGGATGCGGTGGGTGAAATTAATTATTTCAATTTAATATGTTTTCTACGTTGATGTTAAGTATTTCTTGGGTCTTACTTTTGTGAATTGAACTAGACAAGAAGCTTCTTTTAACTATACTTTCCATTTAGATTGCTCCACGTAAGGGTAGACCTTTGCTTGAAGCTGTGGCTTGTGTCGGTAACATCGCGAAGGCAATGGGATCCACAGTGGAAACTCATGTTCGAGATCTTCTAGATGTTATGTTTTCCTCGAGTCTCTCTTTTACACTTGTTGACGCTCTTGATCAAATAACCATCAGGTAACGTTGAACGGTAGAAGTTTTTATAACTCACATTGATGTATATTCTGTCAATGCTTGACAATTTTTTTGGGGTCTCAGCATTCCTTCTTTGCTGCCAACAATACAAGATCGGCTTCTAGATTGCATATCAGTGGTTCTTTCAAAGTCTCATTATTCTCAAACAAGGCCTCCTGTTACCTTGGTCCGAAGTAATTCAGCAAGCATGGCACCGCAGTCTTATGACCCTAGTTGTTCAGCTCAAGTTCAACTAGCCCTACAGACTCTTGCTCGTTTCAATTTTAAGGTCAGTGCTCCTTTGCGAGAACATTTTACGAAGTATAAAATTTTGTTTCTGAGCTTCTGATTTCTGGCAGGGGCATGATCTTCTTGAATTTGCACGGGAGTCCGTTGTTGTTTATTTGGATGATGAGGATGCAACCACAAGAAAAGATGCTGCTTTGTGCTGTTGCAGACTAATTGCAAATTCTTTATCTGGCATCACACAATTTGGTTCTAGCAGGTCAACACGAGCTGGGGGAAGACGAAGGCGCCTTGTGGAAGAGGTTTTATATAAATTCTAAATGCCCATTTTCTTTTTTTCTGTATTGCCTTTTTTTGATGTTCACTTTTTTCTCATTAAAGGTTTCTCGTTATCCCTTTTTTGAAGTATGCTAAATATGTTTTCTGATGGCATTTATAATTGCACTACCATTAGCGATTCCAATTTTACCGCTTGCCTGAGAAAAGATGTTTGAGTTCTGCAGATTGTGGAAAAGCTACTCAGAACAGCTGTTGCAGATGCTGATGTAACTGTTCGCAAGTCTATCTTCGTTGCTTTATATGGCAACCAATGTTTCGATGATTATCTGGCACAGGCTGATAGTTTGACTGCCATTTTTGCTTCCTTAAATGATGAGGTATGTTTATTTAATAAACTAAAATAAAGTAGTAGCATATGTCATATTGCAATTATTGATATCTTTTATTTGCCTCTCCTGGGTGTATTTTTTAGCAGTTCAAAACTAGAATTTTGACAACATGACACCTTCACTCTGGGAAAGTACATTTGTTTCTTTATTCATTGATATTTTTGTTTTTATTTTATCATTTGATTCTACAGTGTGTTCAACTCCACCATTGTCATGCTACTAGACATCCATCTATCTTAGATTGATATATTTCTTGGACCTACAAATGATCTATGGATGACTTGTATTTGTCTTGCTTTTTGTAATTCACTTTTGTGGGTCCATGATGTTAGTTACTTAATTTCCTCCCCTATAACTTCGTAATACCAGGACCTAGCTGGGCATTTGGTCGACTAACTAGCTTCTATTGTGTCACAAAACAGTGTCACTGTTTTAGTTGTTTTAGAAAAGCCTGAGCTAAATTAATGTAATGAATTGTGGACGAACTGCATCTGCATGCCTTGTTTTGGCGGATGCACGTGTGATACCTTTGTTAACTTGATAGAATACTTGACTACGTTTCAAATCATATATTTGAGCATCTCTATTCAACAGGACCTTGACGTCCGAGAATATGCCATCTCAGTTGCTGGGAGGTTATCTGAAAAAAATCCAGCATATGTTCTTCCCGCTCTTCGTCGTCATCTTATACAGCTGTTAACCTATCTTGAGCTGAGGTAACGAAAATTTTCTGTAGTTTCTTTATGGAGGATTCGTTTTCTGTTATAAAGTATTTTTTGCATTGACTTCAGTTATAATGTCAGCAGTGCAGATAACAAGTGCAGAGAAGAGAGTGCAAAGCTCCTTGGTTGTTTAGTTCGAAATTGTGAACGGCTCATTCTTCCATATGTCGCTCCTGTGCAAAAGGTTTTATTTTACTCTCTTAGCTTGTTAGATAATTTGACTATTATTGTGGTTTACAGAGTTTTAATTCTTATATTCTAGGCACTTGTTGCAAGACTTAGTGAAGGAACTGGAGTGAATGCTAACAATAATATTGTTACTGGAGTTCTCGTAACTGTTGGGGATCTTGCAAGAGTGGTAAGTTGAAATATAAATTTGTAGCTTCTATATTAAGTGTCGATCAAAACATAATTGTTCTTTTGTTGCGTATGGAATTTGTAGTCTGATTTGACTCTTCCAGCTGTTTTGGCAAAAAGCCTATTTCAAAATTTCAATGGCCTAGCACTTATATTATAATCGTCTTTTAATGTCTTAAAGTTGACGGAGTGATTGCACTTTTATTGCTTTTCTAGTCTTGTCAATCATTTGGTTTTGCTAAGACATCTCCCCTTGGTTTTCTTGTCTGTTACTTGCTCAGGGTGGCCTGGCAATGAGACAATATATTCCTGAGCTAATGCCTTTGATTGTTGAAGCTTTAATGGATGGAGCTTCTGTAGCAAAACGTGAGGTGGCTGTTTCTACCCTTGGTCAAGTTGTTCAAAGTACAGGGTATGGGATAGACTTTTACCTTCCTTTAGAAAGTTCAAAATGTCCCTTTTGTTTTATTTGAAAATGTTACTAGAAAATTTCTGACGTGGTAATTTTCCTGCAAAATAAGAAAATGTTATTATCTTGATTGGTTAAAGCCTGGTTCGACTAGATGGAAATACTGGATTGCAAGTATTTATATGACATGGATACATGGCGTCTGTTTTTTCTTATTTGTTAGCTAGAAGCTTGAGCTATCCATAGGCGGGTTCTCTGTGTTAATGTCAGAGATTCTAGATAAAATGAATTATTATCCCTGGCCATGCCTTCTATAGGCAACATATTATTTATGATGGTTTCTTGTTCGTCTTGCTTGATATGGCTTGCCAGTTTCTACTTCTGGAGATAGAACATTGCCCTAGTTTTTCTGCATCAGAAACTTGCAGTATCTTGCGAATATCTTTTTGTCATGCAAAGAGGATTTTGATTTACTACTACTTTGTGTATTATGCTGCTTTGATTTAGTCAACTGTATTGTTACGAGGTTGAGAATGTAGACATATTTTTACAAAAGTGGGGTGATCAACTTGCATGTTGCACTGTGTAGCTTTGGACATGGTTGCATCTGCTATATATTGTGTACATACCAAATCCAATATTAAGGGATACCAGAAGATACAATCCTCACTGAGGTTTTTTATGGATTTCATTTCATTGTTAACGTAGGTATGTGGTGACCCCATATAAGGAATACCCGTTGCTGTTAGGCTTACTCCTAAAGTTGCTGAAAGGTGACTTAGCATGGTCAACCAGACGAGAAGTGCTCAAGGTAATTTTTAGAGAAATAAATTTCTAAACTTGTTATTTCTCGAATATAGTTTTTCTGAAAAATGTTGGTTATATATCTACAGGTTCTTGGAATAATGGGCGCTCTGGATCCACATGTGCATAAACGTAACCAACAAAGCTTATCAGGATCACACGGTGAAGTTCCTCGCGGCTCTGGTGATTCAGGTCAAACTATTCCATCGATTGATGAGTTGCCTGTGGAACTCCGGCCTTCGTTTGCTACATCTGAGGATTATTACTCAACGGTAGTTCTTAACCTGTAGAAATATTTTGCAATTGTGATCTGAACTGTGCTCATATTACTTTCCTTACTGATATAGGTTGCTATCAACTCGCTTATGCGAATTCTTAGAGATGCATCACTTCTTAGTTACCACAAAAGGGTTGTTAGATCACTGATGGTCATTTTCAAGGTAAATAAAACCAAATTTTGCCTGTTTTTGCTAAACTTCTGATGGAATTGTGTTGAACACGTAACACATTTATCAATCTTTGTTTTTGCGAGGTTAGTCAATGGGATTGGGATGCGTGCCTTACTTGCCAAAGGTAGTACATATAATATTGCGTCTCCGGCAGTTTTTTTCCATCAGTATCATCTCTGTTTTACCTTTTGGTATCTTTCCACGGAAATACTATCAAAGATGTACCAGTAATCTCCTTAATTTCGAATACGTACACCTGTTACTTCTGAGTACTATTCATTGTGTGACGTGGTTAAATGTCAAATTTTTAAAATTTCTCAACGTTCTGATTTTGAGTGATTTCTTTTTGGTCACTGTCATCATTTTTTTTTGATTAATAAATCTATTTGTCGGACGTTTGCTAATTTATTGTGTTGGTTCTACCTCTGTTTTTATGTTCTTAAAGGTTTTGCCTGAGCTTTTTCACACTGTTCGCACTTGTGACGAGAACTTGAAGGACTTTATCACATGGGGTCTTGGGACTCTTGTTTCCATAGTGCGCCAGGTATATCCACCTTAATATTTGCAGTTATGGGCCAAATTTTTGTAAACTATTGGCTAAGGTTATCGTTTACAGCACATACGCAAGTATCTGCCAGATCTGCTTTCACTCGTCTCTGAACTATGGTCCTCCTTCACCTTGCCAGGTCCTGTACGCCCCTCTCGTGGTCTTCCAGTAAGTTTTATGCTGACTCGAGTGCAATATGTTTTCTATTCCTTTACAGCCATATGTCTTATGAGAGTACTTCATATTTTTTCCATCAGGTTCTGCATCTTCTGGAACATCTTTGCTTGGCACTTAATGATGAATTCAGAACTTATCTTCCAGTCATCCTTCCATGTTTCATACAAGTATTAGGTGACGCAGAGCGGTGTAATGATTATATCTATGTTCCTGATATTCTACACACACTCGAAGTGTTTGGCGGTTAGTAAAACTTGTCTTATTTCACATCCTCATAGTCAGTTTGTATTACTGTGGCACGCTAGTTGTAGTAATTAACATATGCAATTTTCTTATTGGAAGGTAATAAGGCTTAACAGTATCATGTAGCATAACATAAGATGATTCAAGTCTTTACTTCGTAATTTCTGTTTTTACACCATGGTCAAACTTCAGTGGGATGGTTGATCCTTGGAGTCTATATATGTAGGTACACTTGATGAACACATGCATTTACTCCTTCCTGCCCTTATTCGGCTGTTTAAAGTAGATGCCCCTGTAGCTATAAGACGTGATGCCATAAAAACTTTGACAAGAGTAATCCCGTGTGTTCAGGTTAGGAGCTGTTTGTAAAAGAAACTATATGTGATTTTCTTTCTTTATGTTGCTGACGCAGAGAAAAGTTGCATATTAAATTTCTTGTAATACCTATTTAATTACTGGTATATTCTCAGGTTACGGGTCATATCTCCGCCCTTGTGCATCACTTGAAGCTAGTATTAGATGGGTGAGCTTCATGACAACTGGAAAGCTCAATGTTAAGATTAATCTCTATGAACACGTATATGCCTTTTATGCGTATACTGATTCTCACTGTCTGGACTTAGAAAACAGTGTATTTGCTATCGTATCGTTAGGTTTTCTATACTTAGGCAATTGTGTCATAACTGATTTCTCTTCGAAATGATTGGGTTCATCCAATTAAGGATAGTGGATTTGAAATTAGAAAACCATAACATCAAAAAGTTAGCAAGAAAAAATAATAATTAATTCATTAGCTTTCATCCCGTCATTGCTTTTACAAAAATCTATTTTACTTGAATGGTCTCTTAACTTACAAATTCGTATTCAGGTCATATGTTTTTGAAATTCTGCAAATGCTAGTAAAAATTCGTTTCCTATGGATATTTCTAAATAGTTTTATGGTGGGATTTCTGTGCCATGTTTCAATAAAGGAGGAGTTCTTATCATTGAACTCTATAAGTTTCTCTTTTCCTTTCTTGTGGTTTCAGTTCACATGTATTAATTTTCTTATTGGGTCTTCGCTGTACTCTCAGGAAGAATGATGAGATAAGGAAGGATGCTGTTGATGCACTATGCTGTTTGGCTCATGCTCTTGGAGAGGACTTCACTATATTCATTGAATCAATTCACAAGCTTTTGTTGAAGCATCGCTTGCGGGTCTTTCTTTTTTACCATCTTCCACATCAATTTAGCACTATAAATTTGTTTGCTGTGTATGTGTATCAGAGCATGCATGCATATGAGTTTCATTCTCGCATATTTACTCTTTAAAATCTTACTGTTCAACATATTTCCAGCATAAAGAATTTGAGGAAATTCATGCTCGATGGCGGAGACGTGAACCATTGATTGTAGCTACAACAGCGACTCAACAATTAAGTAGGCGTCTGCCCGTCGAGGTTATAAGGGATCCCATAATTGAGAATGAGATTGATCCTTTTGAAGAAGGAAATGACAGAAACCATCAGGTACTCTTTGTTGTGTCGTGGACATACAAATACTGATTGTACAACTTTGTGGTAGGTAGTTTTCTAGTTAATGGCATTGTCATTATTATTATGGTTTCATTGTGTCTCTGCATGTTTCCCTTGTTGCTGCAAAGATTGGTAATAATACCTTGCGTAGCTGAATAAGGTTAATCTTTTAACCAGTTCAAACATCTTATTTTTTCATTATTCTTATCCAAGTGATGGATGGGTACCTATATTTAGCTTGATTCATTAAAGCAGGCTTGGTCCTTGAGAATCAACTGCCAATTGCTCCAATGAGTTTTTTATACATGCCCCTTTTTTTCCTCTTCTCATGGCATGCTTTCAGCTTATATAAAAAAGTAAAAAATATACATATGCTTGATTTAGCATGATCCTCTTGTGAAGTTTCTTTAGACTTTCTTTGTTTTGAAAGAGCTAAAATTGTCACTTATAGATTTTGATGATTTGCCTAACAGGTAAATGATGGTAGACTACGGACGGCTGGAGAAGCTTCTCAACGCAGCACCAAGGAAGATTGGGAGGAATGGATGAGACATTTTAGTATTGAATTACTTAAGGAGTCTCCCTCTCCAGCATTAAGAACTTGTGCAAAACTTGCTCAGTTGCAGGTTTTTCATCTATTTTCTTTCTTTTCCTCTCTTACGAGGGTATGCATTTAACGATTGTGTTTTGCAGCCATTTGTTGGAAGAGAATTGTTTGCCGCTGGCTTTGTCAGTTGCTGGGCACAACTGAACGAGGCTAGCCAAAAGCAGTTAGTTAGGAGCTTGGAGATGGCTTTTTCATCTCCAAATATCCCTCCTGAGATTTTGGCAACACTACTGAATTTGGTACGTTCTTTGTTGAATTACAAGAAAAGAATATTGACAGCGAGCTTGTTTCCCGTAATTGAGTAACTGGGCACAACGAACGGTTAGCTTGTTTTCTGTAACTATGATTGTGCTCAATTAGAGCTCGTGTTTTAGCTTAGTCAAATAAAAAGTGTCGAGTAATAACTTGACTACATCTTGCATGGAACAAGTACTGCACATAGGTCACCATTTCCTTAGTGAGTCTACCTGCTAGCCTTTCTATTAGGAGGAGGTAAACCACGTCTTTTATTGCCAAAGCCATCAGCTGAAAAATCTCTTAGCGATCTTGGAACCCATATTTCCGCTTAGGCTGTTTTCATTTAACCTGTATTATGTAGGTCGGATAAATATTCATATTTTTAATATCAAAATGAAGCTATCTATGTGTGTGATTCTGTTACTTGGCCTTGTCACCTGTGTTTGATTTTCGCAATACACTTTGCAGGCAGAGTTTATGGAACATGATGAGAAGCCTCTTCCCATTGATATTCGTCTCCTAGGGGCTCTTGCTGAAAAGGTCTGCATCATGTATTCTTTAGTCAAGATTGATACGTTACTTCATTTATTTTCATATCAAGTATTCATCTGATTTTCATGGTAATAATCCAATTTCCAACCTTCTAGTGCCGTGTTTTTGCCAAAGCTCTACATTATAAAGAGATGGAATTTGAAGGTCCACGATCCAAAAAGATGGATGCCAGCCCAGTTGCTGTTGTCGAGGCTCTTATACACATAAATAATCAGTTACATCAGCATGAGGTACACTATATTTGATATCCTATATTCCTATTGATCACCTCATCGTCTATTTGTCATTACTGACTGGTTGGATTTGTTGTCAAAGGCTGCTGTCGGCATACTAACCTATGCTCAACAACATCTTGATGTGCAATTAAAAGAATCTTGGTAACATGACTTCTGAATCACTTTGCACTTATTTTTTGGCTCTGTTTGATAGGCTCGTATACAGAAGATTGGTTGTGGTTACTAGTTTTTTAAAATCTTGAGCAGTCAGAAAAACATTAATAGTGTTTGTTTCTAGGTATGAAAAGCTGCAGCGATGGGACGATGCACTCAAGGCGTACACGTTGAAAGCTTCCCAAACATCAAATCCTCATCTTGTATTAGAAGCCACGTTAGGTCTGTGGTAACCAAGTCTAATTTTGAGAGGATTGGGTGTTTTATTCCGTCTTTTATTAAGTTTTTCTCTTGGACGTGCAAACTAAGAGGTTTTGTTAGTTTTTCAGGTTGATATTTTTTGTCATCCTCTAAGGCCATTAATTGTGCATAAAGAATTGTGGGTCTTATTTCATAATCCTTAGTTGACTCGAGTTGGCGGAACACAAAATCCATGCATCTATATTATGTGCACAAAATCTAGGCATCTATCCATATAAAGGCTATGCTTTCATCATGTTCCTTTCCTTACAGTTCAGATGAAGGATGTGTGTGCATGGTGAATTTATCTTATATGATTCTCGGAGATATTTTCTGTATCTTGAATGGTTTATGCGCTCCTAGAGTTCATATCCCAAGTTCCATTAGCTGATTGCTGCTCTCTCCTAGTTTTTGGGATTTTGTTCCTCTGTTAACATTTTCAGTTGAACATTGATCATACGGTTATACCATATTCTTATGATGCTTCTTTCTCTTTAATGGAATGTCCTGAAGCTGTAGCTTTTGACCATGCTGTAGGGCAAATGAGATGTCTAGCTGCACTTGCACGATGGGAAGAGCTCAATAATCTCTGCAAAGAGTACTGGAGTCCAGCTGAGCCATCTGCACGTCTGGAAATGGCACCAATGGTTGGTAACTTCTGCCTTTGCAACTTTCGGTGATACATCTTTGTGGTTTATATGAATGTCTTTTTGCGACATACTAGGCTGCTCATGCTGCGTGGAATATGGGAGAATGGGATCAGATGGCAGAATATGTGTCTCGTTTAGATGATGGTGATGAAACAAAGCTTCGCGGTTTAGCAAGCCCTGCGTCTAGTGGAGATGGAAGCAGTAATGGCACATTCTTCAGGGCTGTTCTGTTAGTTCGAAGGGCAAAGGTATGATTATACTTTTGTACTTTACATCACAGAAGACTTTCTTATCATCTATCTGCAGACGCTTATTTCTGTATATTTTTGCATGTGGTTATGTCTTTTCCATTTTAGTATGATGAGGCACGGGAATACGTCGAAAGAGCTAGAAAATGTCTTGCCACAGAACTTGCGGCGCTGGTACCTTTTTAATTTTTGGCAGCATTTGCATATTAACTTTTGTTACTAATATATATGAATCATCTGTTGAGAATAAAGGGAACAGAAGGATATCAGAAAGGATCTGTAACTAGTCTCAGCATTTTCCATTAGTTGCATGTTAAGCTCTATTTAAACAAAATTTTGTGCAAGCTATCTGTTGGTTTCTGTCAATATAAGCATGCAGTACTTAGAAAAGCATTTCTCCCGTGGACTGAAAAACCTGTACATTCTGTCCTTTTTTTCATATTAATTGCGTTTTCTGTAGGTTTTGGAGAGCTACGAGCGTGCTTACAGCAATATGGTTCGGGTCCAGCAGCTGTCAGAACTAGAGGAGGTCAGATCCCATTCCCTAACATAAAGTTGAAGGGAAAACAGAAGAAAAGCCTTGTTTTTATTTGATCATATATTCTATTAACATATACATGATTTACGTTTCTTTGTATATCTTTCTGTGGTATTGATGATAGGTAATTGAATATTATACACTGCCTGTGGGAAATTCTATTGCTGAAGAACGGAGAGCCCTAATTCGTAATATGTGGACTCAGCGGATTCAAGGATCTAAGCGTAATGTGGAGGTATATTGTTTCTTGTGATTCCATGTTAGTTGAGCTACTGAGCTGAATCACAAGTCATTTGATACTCCAAGCACCAAATATTACTGTATGGTGACTTTAGTTAATGAATCTTCCTAGCAAACACGTTGATTTTTTATATATATTAGGTTTTATTAATTATGTCATTCGTTTTAAAAAGAAAAGTAGCTTTTTAGCATACTTTTTGTCAGAGCCTTGATGTCATAGTACCCCTAAACAATATCGGGAGAACTCAGTTGTTCCTTGTAATTGTCTATTTTTAATACTTTATAATCTCAATACTGTTCAGGTGTGGCAAGCACTTTTGGCTGTCCGGGCACTTGTACTCCCTCCTACAGAAGATGTTGATACATGGCTCAAGTTTGCCTCACTTTGTCGAAAAAGTGGGAGGATCAGTCAGGCGAAGTCTACTCTGCTTAAGCTCATGCCGGTCTTGACTTTTTTCCTTTTGGTTGTAGGATGTTCTTTGCCAAGAGTGCTTCTGTTTTGTCTAACTTGGGACCTCGTTTTTTTTGTAGTTTGACCCAGAACTATCGTCAGAAAACATGCAATATAATGGACCTCCACAAGTGATGCTTGGATACTTAAAATACCAATGGTCACTTGGGGAAGAACGGAAGCGAAAAGAGGCATTTACCAAGCTGCAGGTATGTCATATTCCAGTTTAACGACTAGCATTATCTGGGTTTAATTTAATTTAATTGGCATAAAATTTAATTGTTTCAAGATTCTGACGAGAGAACTGTCGAGTGTGCCACATTCTCAATCTGACATTCTGGCTAGTATGGTATCTAGCAAGGGTGCAAATGTTCCGCTTCTTGCACGTGTAAATCTCAAACTGGGAACATGGCAGTGGGCCCTTTCTCCTGGGTTGAATGACGGGTCCATTAAAGGTTTGGAGTTACTTTTACGTTTTAAATGTATAAGTGTAGGTAAACTATGTCCGACCATGACACTTAGGTAACAATATACTCTTTTCCAGAAATCCTTGATGCATTCAGCAAATCTACCCTTTATGCTCCTAAATGGGCTAAGGCATGGCACACATGGGCGTTGTTCAATACGGCTGTGATGTCTCATTACATTTCAAAAGGTCAAGTCGCTTCCCAGTTCGTTGTTGCTGCCGTCACAGGATATTTTCATTCCATAGCATGTGCAGCTAATGCTAAAGGAGTTGATGATAGTTTACAGGTGAAGTGTACATGCTTTCATGGCCTTTCCATGTTTCACATACCAAACACGTGTCTTTCTTTTCTAAACTTTGTTATGTCACATATATTTCGTCTCTTACCTTTCTATTTTCTCTTAGACTCGTTGAAGTGTTTTACCACTGTTCCCTAATCTATCCTAACAGTTGCTTCATACGGATATATTTCGATTTTGCTTGCATTGAGTTCTTAGTTGCTCCTTTTGAATTATTCCTTCTATCTCGTTTCCATAGGACATACTGCGTCTTCTAACGTTGTGGTTCAACCATGGAGCTACGGCTGACGTCCAAATAGCATTGCAGAGAGGATTCAGTCATGTCAACATTAACACATGGCTTGTTGTGTTGCCTCAAATAATTGCTAGGATACATTCAAATAATCGTACTGTCAGGGAACTTATACAGTCTCTTCTCATCCGCATAGGAGAAAACCACCCACAGGTTTGCAGTTTTCTATTGGTTTAGAAGTCTTCAAAGTATATTAAGAATTTTTTAATGGGTATTAAGAAATATACATTTTTTTTTTGTTTTGCCATTTGATTGAAAATTTATGTGCTCGGATTTAGTTCTACGGACGTTTGATCTTTTTACCCTCAATTAAGTGTCATACTAGTTTCGGAATGCATACTCCAATAATTATTTTCAATGTTTTCAGGCACTCATGTATCCCCTTCTCGTTGCGTGTAAATCAATAAGCAATATGCGGAGAGCTGCAGCTCAGGAGGTGGTTGATCAAGTTCGCCAGCATAGTGGTGCACTTGTGGATCAGGTTTTTTAGTCATCTTTTGTGTTTAACTTTGTTGATTTATTGATTTTTTTTCTCTTAAATGAGCTAATAAGTGACCCTTTACCCCTCAACAACCAAGAACAGGCACAACTTGTATCACATGAACTTATCAGGGTGGCAATACTGTGGCATGAAATGTGGCATGAAGCACTAGAAGAAGCTAGTCGCTTGTATTTTGGTGAACATAACATTGAAGGAATGCTGAAAGTACTCGAACCATTACATGAGATGCTCGAAGAAGGTGCAAGAAAAGACACTGCCACCATACAAGAAAGAGCATTTATAGAGGTGGGCCTATTGCAATCCCGCTTCTGTATCTTGGGTATAAATTAGTGTTTTTCTTGTAATTACAGGCCTTTGGGTGTTTTCGCGTAAGTTGTGACTTCATCTGTCTCTAGCACAGGACTGTACACCTTTATGGCATTTAGTGGTCATTTTTTTTCTTTTCGGGTTTATGGAATTAAAATCAACCCGTGGAGTTTTTGTTCTCATAAATTAGTAAAGGCTATATGTGAACTTAAGGAGTTTTTTATTATCAGCAACTGAAGCTAGTGTATTGTCGATGCAGGCATACCGCCATGAATTACTAGAGGCATACGAATGCTGTATCAATTACAAAAGAACTGGGAAAGATGCTGAACTTACACAGGTAACCGAAAATTTTGAACAAATTTCACACGAGTTATTTCTCGTCATCGTAAGAAAGGAAAGGGTATTGACATGTTTTTCTTAATTGTTTATCTTCTATAGGCTTGGGATCTTTACTATCACGTTTTCAAAAGGATTGACAAACAGCTGGCCAGTCTCACGACGTTGGATTTGGAAGTAATAACATTCTCTTTTTCTTTGGTTTTCTCTTTTCTTTTTCCTTAATCCTAATCTGACTGGAACATTACATGTTGGATAGTCTGTTTCTCCTGAATTGCTGCTGTGCCGTGACTTGGAACTTGCTGTTCCTGGAACATATCGGGCAGGTAATGTATTGAGCTGATTTATGTTTTTAACCCTATTCCTTGCTTACATCCATTATTCGGTTTTCTATTATTTAGATGCCCCTGTTGTCACGATAGCATCGTTTTCCCGGCAACTTGTTGTCATAACCTCTAAACAAAGACCAAGGAAATTGACTATTCACGGTAATGATGGTGAGGACTACGCCTTTTTGTTGAAGGGACATGAAGATCTAAGGCAAGATGAGCGTGTTATGCAGGTAATTCTCAAAAACAAAAATATCAGGTGTTTAGTATTCTGGTTGGAAATCTGTAATTGAAGTTTGCAATTTACACTTCATATGTACTGTTTTCAACTACTTGATCACACTTATCTTTCCTTTGTATTGTGTTTCAGCTTTTTGGTTTAGTAAACACTTTGCTCGAGAATTCCAGAAAAACAGCAGAAAAAGATCTTTCCATTCAACGTTATTCTGTAATACCACTATCTCCCAATAGTGGACTCATAGGATGGGTTCCGAACTGTGATACCCTTCATCATCTTATTCGAGAGTACAGAGATGCGAGAAAGGTTTGTCTAAATTTCATAAAGGTTCTCACTCTTTAAGCTATCTGCAGTTGATATTGATTCGTATACATGCCTTTCTGATTTTCAGATCATTCTTAATCAAGAACATAAACATATGTTGAGTTTTGCTCCAGACTATGACAATCTCCCGCTCATAGCGAAGGTGGAAGTCTTTGAGTTTGCTCTAGAAAACACAGAGGGAAATGATCTATCCAGGGTACAAATTTTGTACTCCTAGTTGCTTTCTCTTGTGTAAAGTACCTAATCTGGAATACTAACTTGTTGTAAACTCTGCTCCTTCTTGGTAGGTTCTCTGGCTTAAAAGTCGCTCGTCAGAGGTATGGCTGGAGAGAAGAACCAACTATACTAGAAGTTTAGCAGTTATGAGTATGGTATGTCGTTGATTTCATTCTTCGTTATCCCCTTGTTTAGCATCAAATTAAAATTTTAACTTGTGATTAAAATGAATCTCTCACATTATTTCTTTGTCAGGTTGGTTATATTCTTGGCTTAGGTGATCGACACCCAAGTAACCTTATGCTCCATAGATTCAGGTACATAAAAAAAAAAAAAAGATCCAACTATTTTTTAATATTTTCTTATCAATGATTTCAAATTTGCAGTGGAAAAATCTTGCATATTGATTTTGGAGATTGTTTTGAGGCTTCTATGAATAGAGAGAAGTTTCCTGAGAAGGTATTAACTTGAATGTTCTCCTCACATGGTTCACTAAAATTGTGGATATCAAAGAGCCGATGTGATGATTGGTTAAATAATATTAGGTTCCGTTCCGCCTGACAAGAATGCTTGTCAAAGCTATGGAAGTCAGTGGTCTCGAAGGGAACTTCCGGTCAACCTGCGAAAACGTTATGCAAGTTCTCAGAACCAATAAAGATAGTGTAATGGCAATGATGGAAGCTTTTGTACATGATCCTTTAATCAATTGGCGTCTTTTCAATTTCAATGAAGTCCCTCAACTAGCACTGCTTGGTAACAGTAACACCAATGCTCCTGGTGATGCTGAGCCTGAGAAAGAAGGTGAAGATCTCGTTGATATAGACCTTCCTCAGCCTCAAAGAAGTACTCGAGAGAAGGAAATTCTTCAGGTTTCTCTTAGTGTACAACTCCTGTTCTTCAAAAGGTTGATTTGTATGATGTTGTAACTGATTTGATGAATTCTATTTCAGGCTGTGAATATGCTTGGAGATGCTAATGAAGTTCTAAACGAGCGTGCAGTAGTCGTAATGGCTCGTATGAGTCATAAGCTTACAGGCCGTGACTTCTCTTCCTCTGCAACTACAAACAATCCCGTTCCTGATCATAATAACTTGCTAGGAGAAGATTCACATGAAGTAGAACCTGGTTTGTCTGTGAAAGTTCAGGTTCAAAAGCTAATCAATCAAGCCACTTCACATGAAAATCTCTGTCAAAACTATGTTGGGTATGTTCCTCCTCTACACTCTTCTGCTTATACTTGGAAATGTATTAATCTAATTTGTGAAATAAGTTTCTTGTTATTCTTTGTTTACAGGTGGTGCCCTTTCTGGTGAGATGCCATTTTGTAAATTTCTTATAGTAAATAGGCNGATGCCATTTTGTAAATTTCTTATAGTAAATAGGCTTTGTAATCTTGAACTAAGTTTCAATTATTTTGGATATATAATTCTATGATCAAGTATGTTCTTTTTTAGTGTAAATATTATATTATAGTTCCTAAATGGTATTTGTGTTGTGTGATGTTGCCTTGTTGGAGTCTTTATCGTGATAGAACTAATTAAAACCTACCAAAACGAGACCATTTGTGTCATTGAGTGGTACATTGGTAACAACTTTTCTTTTTGTCATGGTGAAACTGTTTAATTTTGTATTTAAAAAATAACAAGAATTAAGTTTTCGATGAATATTTATTTTTAAAGTTAATATTCCTAACTATAAAGGTATAAAGACTAATATTTATAATAAGAATATCTAGTGATTCGGAATTGTTATGCTGAAATATATTGATTTAAAATAATATAATTGAATAAATCATTAAATTTAAATATTTTTTGGAATCATATGTAATTTAGAGATATTATTAATAAAATTTGTATATATCAATGTTATTAAGTAATTATTAATATGTCAAATAATATTACTCTAGATATTTAATTATTAAATCCTAAGAATTTAATTTAAATTATTGTAATTACACTATACATATGATATTATTGTAACAAAATATTTTTCTATTTAATAATGAAATAGTTCATAATGACATTAAAAACTTTTGTTTTGACAAATTATGTTTATTTGTTGGATAATAGTACACAAAAATTAAGAGATTTTGTATATTCTAAAAATTTTTATTTTGGAAAATTATGTTAAATTGGTGGATAATAGTTCACAAAACTAAGAGATTTAGTAAAATATTAGAATTTTATATTTTCGGGAATCATATTGAATTGATGGACATTAGTCCATAAAAACAAATAGATTTTAAAACTCCATAATTTAAATTTCGAGAATTTAAGGTTATTTGGTGGATGTCAACCAATACTTAGAGGTTTTGTAAAATATTCGAATTTTATAATTTGAGAAATTATGTTTTCAGGTGGAAAATAGTTCATAAAACTAAGAGATTTTGTAATACTTTAGAAAAATTATTTTGGAAAATTAAGCTAATTTGATGGATAATTTTAATTGAAAGATTCTGTAAGCTTCTATGATTTTGTATTTTTGGGTATAGGTTGATTTGGTGGGTATTAGTATAAAAAACTGCGAGGTTTTGTTGTACTCTAAAATTTTGTATTTTGAGAAGTTATACATATTTGGTGGAAAATATTTCATAGAAACTAAGAGATTTTGTAAGACGTTAGAATTTATGGAAATTATGTTGATATTGAAAAAATCTATAAAATTGAGAAGCTTTGTAAAACGTTAGAATTTTGTATTTTGAGAAATTATATTGATTTTGGTGGAAAATTAAGTTTATTTGGTGGACCATAGTCAACAAAAATTTAGAGGTTTCATAAAATGTTTGAATTTTGTATTTTGAGAAATTATGATGATTTGATGGATAATAATTCACAAAAATTTAAGAATTTTATAAAATGTTACAGCTTTGTATTTTGAGAAATTAATGTTGATTGGTGGATAATAGTCTATGTGGATAATTTTGTATTTGTTAAAATTCTAGCAAGTTATAAAAACTAATGTACAAATTAATATAATTTCTCAAAATATAAAATTCTATCATTTTAAAAAATATCTCTATTCGATGGACTATTATCCACAAAATAAGCAAAATTTTACATAATACAAAATTTTAATGTTTTTCAAAAACTCTTAATTTTTGCAGAATTTTATACAACATATCATCATAAATTCCAAAAATACAAAATTGTGACTTGTTAAAAAATATCATAGTTTCTGTGAACTATTATCCACCATATGAACATATTTTCCAAAAATACAATTTTTCACATTCTATGAAAATTTTAAGTGTTTGTGAACTACATTTTACTAAATCATCATCGTCAAAATATATAATTCCAAAAATTTTCTAAACCTTTCAATTTATATGGACTATTTTCCAAAATATAGAATTTTAGCGTTTTACAAAACCGCTAAATTTGTATGGACCAATGTGAACAAATCAACATAGTTTTAAGAAAATCCATTGTTTTTCAAAATATCTCAATTTTATAAACATTAAATCAATAAATTTTTCCAATATAATAAATTTTAGCGATTTAAAAAACTTCTCAATTTTGTAAGCTAATATGCACCAAATAAACTTAAGTTACCATAATTTTAACGTTTACAAAATATCTTAGTCTTATAGAATATTACCCAATAAATTAAGATAATATTTCAAAATACAAATTCTAGCGTTGTACAACATAATTTTCAAATAATTTTCAACATAATCTTCAAATTCTATTGTTTTCCAACATAATTTTCAAATAATTTTCAAATTCTATTTAAACCTAATCAACATAATTTTCAAATTCTAGTGTTTTACAAAAGCGAGACACTTTTATCAACCAATCAATATAATATCAAAAATACAAAATTCTATTGTTTTACAAAACTTCTCAATTTTTTGAACTATTTTCCGTCAAATCAACATAATTTCCACAAGTTCTATTGTTTTGTTAAATATTTAAGTTTTATAGACTATTATCCTCCAAATTAACTTAATTTTCTAAATATAAAGTTTCTACCATTTTATTGACTAATTATCCACCAGATCAGAAAAAATTACAAGCTACAAAGTTCTGTCTTTTCCCAAATCTCTTAGATTTTGTAGACTATTATCCATCTAAGCATCATAATTTCCCAAAATTCAAAATGTTATCTTTTAACAAGATCTCTGAATATATATGGACTATTATCCCCCACACGAGCATATTTTCCCAAAGTACAAAATTTCTAGTTTTTGTGACCTATTATCCACCATATCATGATAATTTCTCAAAATTCTAGTGATTTACAAAATATTTCATTTTATGTCGATTATTGTCCACAAAATCAACATAATTCCCAAAAATATAAATTTTAAGGTTTTAATAAAATCATTAAGTTTTGTGGACTATTATCCATCAAATCATCATAATATCTCATAATTCAAAATTTTACCATTTTACAAAACCATTAATAATTTGTGGAGTCTTTCTACTTTACAAAATTTTAACGTTTTTCGAAGTCTTCAATTTTATGACCATTATCTAATAAATCATTATAATTTCTATAACTACAAAATTATAGCGTTTTATAAAACTTCTCAATATTTATGGCGTATTGTCTACTAAATGAATATAATTTCCATAAATTCTATTATCTTACAAAAGTTCTGAGTTGTGCGACCTATTATCCACCAAATCGATATAATTTACCAAAACACAAAACTCTAATGTTTTACAAAATCTAGTTATTTGTGTTATCCATTGTCAGCAAATCAACATAATTTTTCAAAATTCTAGCATTTTACAAAATCTTTCAGCTTTTCTGGACTAATATCAACCAAATTAACATAATTTCCTAAATATAAATTCGAACATTTTACAAATAATCTTTTAGTTTTTTGTGTAGATTATTATCCACCATATAATCATAATTTCTAAAAATACAAATAAGAATTTTTTTTCTTAATATAAAAATTCAAATTTCTACCAAACATTTCAGTTTCTCCCGCCTATTGTCCATAAAACCAACACAATTTCGCAAAATAAAAATTTTAACGTTTTTAAAATTTTTGTTTTTGTGAGATATTACCCACTAAATCATCATAATTGTTTAATATACAAAATTTTAACATTTTACAAAACCTCCAAAGTTTTATGAACTATATTATCCACAAGATCAACATAATTTCAAAAATTCTAACATTTTTCAAAATATCTCAATTTTATAGACTATTATCCACGAAGTTATCATAATTGCCAAAATAAAAATTCTACACAAAACTTATTATTATTCACCAACTAAAATTA
>OVAO01000268.1:0-24156 GCA_900406285.1 Biscutella auriculata
AAAAAAAAAGAAAAAATTTGCGTATCTTTTCATCTTCTTTTAATCGTGAATTTTCTTTTTCAATTCATCCCCTCATCCCGTCTTATTTTCACTGATCAGAAACGGATGAATGATAGAGGTCAAGAATGAATTAAGAGATGAAGAGTGTGAATATAAATGTGAATCACATTATTGGTAAGAACGATGGTATTCCTTTATTAGCTAGACAAGGATTGAAGTGTAAATTAAGATTTTTTATTTGTGTTAAGAGCAACAAAGTTCTTTTCAAATTTTGTGAGGAAAACATATATTTAATAGTGACTTGTTGTCTTTGGCAGATATATGGGCTCAAAACACTGGTGAAAAATTTCTTGCCTTGTACATTAAAATAACAATGAATTAAGACCAATGTTTGTAGTTTTTATAATGGTTTTTGGCTTTAAATTTTACAAAATCAGTTTTATATCTAATCAAGATTTTTAAAAATTAGATTTTTTTAAAATTGTGGGAATTTAGTATTTGGAAAAGATTTCAAATTTTCACTTAAAAACCAAAATATACAATTTCCTTGATTCTCAGAAAAAACTTCGTTAGATTTTTTATTTATTGATAAATTCTTTTGTAACAAATAATTTTATTATTCTTATTAAATTTTCAAGTATAAAATATTTATAATTATTTAGTATTTATGGTTCTTTTATTTTAGTTATCTAAAAACTAAAAAATAATTATTGAAAGCAGAAAATATATCTTATAAAATTATTTTTTCAATGAAACAAACTCATACATTTTTTGTTTTTATATTATTTAATTTTATTATTGAAATAAAATTATTAAAATTTATAATTCTTCTTAATAATTATTTGATAATTAAAAAAATTGGTTATTAATTTTTACAAAATAATAAGTATTATAAAATGATCTATATTTATTTATTTTAGAAACTAGACATTAAAAATAAAATTTGATATTAAAAATGTATAGAAATTTTTAAAAAAGAATCAACATTCAAGAGAATATGAATTATAAAATTTTAATATTGTAATAAGTATAAATTAGTAAATTAATAATTAATTAAATTATCTTATAAGTTAATATTTAAATGAAAATATTGTAATAATTTAATTATTCAAAAATAATAATTAATTAAAATTGAAAATTAATTAAATTATCTTATAAATTAGTATTTAAATGAAAAAACTTAGATACATTTTTATTTTATTTTTAAATATATAGTCTCTTAGTTTTCAGTTATAAATTAACATTTAAACGAAAATACTTGTATACATTTTTATCTTGTTTTAAAACCTCTATTGCAAAATAATAAATTTTATTAATTAAATTTTATTTAATTATTTTAAAAACGAAAACAAACGAATTAGATATTGAAAATAAAATTATATCATAAAAATGTTCAAAATCTAAAATCTAAAAACTAAAACTAAAATCACCATTCAAGTTTTTTCAAAAACTAAAATCTACAGCAAAATCGAAAACCAAAAATCAAAATTTATAATTTAAAAACCAAAATCTAAAAACTAAAAACCAAAATCTAAAAACTGGTGAAACATTCATGTCCTAAAATACATTTGTAGTTCAATATGATATATCAAAATCCATAACAAATCTTTTAAATTCATTAAAACAAAAATACATATAAATATATTAAAATCATTATTAAATAATTCAAAAACACCCTAAAACGGTTTAGGCCCAAGCCCATATTTTGAAAAGTGGACAGTTAAAAAGTCAGTTAAGAAGTCTTCGTCGATTCTCTTATCTTCAGATAGATTTTTCTTCTAGGAAAATCCACTGCCACTAAACCTCAAACACTATTTCATTTTTCTCTTCTTCTTCTTCTCTATAACTTGCTTTGCCTGACTCACTCACTGAGTCATGGCGCTTCTGAGACCGCATCTTCATCTCTTTCACTCCAACAGCCACCGTCAATTCGTCTCTCCTTATAAAACAAACGCCCACACTGGTGGTGGTCTCGTTGTCTATCCCACGTATGGTCATCACCGTTGCTCCGCGATTGCGATCGACGCTCCTTCTTCTATGACGGGAGTGACGCCTATTCGATGGGGATCCACAAGTGTTCAAGGATTTCGGGAGGAGATGGAAGACGACATCGTTATCCGTTCAGAATCCCTTGATAACTTCTCCTATGCTGCGGTTTTCGACGGTCATGCTGGATCGTCCTCTGTCAAATTCCTCAGGTATTTGCGTTAGTTATCATGCAAGATCTGTTTTCTATGGTTTCGGTGGGGATGGTGATTCTAGTTTATGATGATAGGGAGGAGCTATACAAGGAATGTGTTGGAGCATTGCAAGTTGGATCGTTACTGAGTGGAGGTGATTTCGAAGCGATCAAGAAAGCTTTGGTTATGGCTTTTGAAAACGTGGATCGAAATTTGCTCAAATGGTGAAATTAGCTTTATAAACTTCCAAGGAATCTTGTCTCGGCGACGTAAATCACCATGTTTTTTTTTCCTCTACTTGGTTTGGATTCAGGTTAGAGACAAACGGTGAAGAAGACGAATCGGGCTCAACAGCTACTGTGATGTTCATCAGAAATGACATATCCTTCATTGCACATATTGGTGATTCGTGCGCAGTAAGCCTACGTTGTGGAAATTTTGTCCATGTATCCTTGTTCTTGGTCATCTATGAAGTCAATCTGTTAATGCATTAAAATAGGTCCTATCTAGAGCTGGAAAAATCGAGGAATTGACTGATTCTCATCGTCCATATGGAAGCAGTAAGGCAGCTATTCAGGAAATGAAGAGAATTAGAGAAGCAGGTGGATGGGTGTGTCTTCCTATTTTTTCCCTTGCTTGGTATTACTCAACTATCATTGAATTTGATTGTGTACATCAGCTTAAACATAAATGTCTTTCTCTTCACTCAACCAGATAGTCAATGGAAGGATTTGTGGAGACATAGCTGTATCCCGTGCTTTTGGTGACATCCGGTTCAAGACAAAGAAGACTGAGTTGGGTTTTTTCTTGTCTTACAATTGCTCTTCCTTTCTTTGTATGCTGTCTCTTTGCTCATAAGAGTTTATACACACAGGATGTTAAAGAAGGGTGTCGATGAAGGAAGATGGTCTGAGAAGTTTGTTTCGAGGTAATTACATTTTGTAAGCTATCTTGTCTCTTATGTCCTGATTTGTCTGATGATGGTTGGGTCTCTATGAAATAAATTCTCAGAATCGAGTTTAAAGGGGACATGGTTGTTGCAACTCCAGATATCTACCAAGTATCTCTTACATCGGATGATGAATTCATTATTTTAGCTTCTGATGGATTATGGGACTACATGAAAAAGTTTCCTTTTTTCCCTCTTTCTCCCTTCATTCATTTACTTTTATCCGGAAGAAGTATACTTATTACACAGTGATCAATGCTTTGGTGATGCAGCTCAGAGGTGGTTAGTTTCGTAAGAGAACAGCTCCGTGAACATGGAAATGTCCAGGCAAGCTTTTTTTTTTCTTGTCCTTACCAATTCGTTTCTACAACACATATATGGCTTCTAGTCTAAACTATTCTTCAAACTGTTCCTCTGTAACAGCTTGCTTGTGAAGCTCTTACGCAAGTAGCTTTGGTAAAATAACGAAAAACTCTGCTCAAGCTTTCTTTTAGTAAGGAATTCGAAACTGACAATTTTGATTATTCAGGACCGGAGATCAGAGGACAACATCAGCATCATCATTGCTGATCTAGGGTAGGTCTAAAATATAAGATTCATCTAAAAAGCTTCTCATAAGGTATCCAGTTCATAGACTCTTGACGTTTCTTGGGTTTCCATAAAAACAGAAGAACAGAGTGGAAGAATCTCCCGGTGCAGCGACAAAACGTTGTGGTTGAATTGGTTCAAGCAGCAGCAACCGTGGGTATAGTTACAGTTGGCATATGGATGTCTTCGTCTCTCTTTTGAGTAAATTGAACATTCAATCTCCTTCCTTAGTGTATATAAGATATGTAATTATGTCTAACTCTCTAGTCTTCCCATAGAATAAAGGAAATATCATGATACCTCTCAGTTGGGAACTCACCAAAGTACATGTATATCTTTGAAGGCGATTTAGATTACATCTGGACACAAGTTTGATACCAAATTCAGGACAATAAAAGCATCGAAATTACATTTACAAAGAAACACATCTTACAAGGAAGACAACAACCATAACCATACTGATATGAAAACCAAAGACAGAGATAAAACAACAATGGAGATGTAAAACAAAACATAGAAGCAAAAGGAGCCAATGGGAAATAGTCGTGTATCTTTCACATATTCATATCTTCTTGAGGAATTCCATGATGTGAGTACCATAGGCTTTGCAGACGATTTGGAAACCCTGGAAGCCTGAATCTTTAGCCAAGGCTTCAAACTCCTTCTCGGTCCGTTCTTTGCCTCCGGGGTTGTGAGCCAACATGAGGCAGTCCATGTGAACTACTTCTTTAGTCAAGAGGCTTGAGTCTGGCAACTCTGGAAGTATGGATTCTGCCACTATCACTTTCCCATTGTTTGGGAGTGCTTCATAACAATTCTTTAGTAATTTCAAACAGTGTTGGTCGCTCCAATCATGACATATCCACTGTCACATGTCAGACATTTTAGTAACCATATGTTTTGGATAGATGTGTACTAAGAATCAGAATATATATGATTATTCTACCAACCTTCATGAAGATGGCATCTGCTTTAGGGACACTCACAAACATGTCTCCCCCAATATGCTCAATACCTAAATCATTCAACAAAACCCATCTTTAATCATTGAAAAATCCAAGAATAACTTTGAAATAGGAACTTGTGTATATATACCAGGATATGATACAGCTTCCTCAATCACATGAGAGAGATCATAGAGGATGCCTTTGATTTGAGGGTGCTTAGAGACAATCATACGTAGAGTAACTCCAATGCCTCCACCAACATCAACTAATGAAGACAGTCCCTCAAAGCCTTTGTAAGTCTCTAGAATCTTGGTCATGACGATGGTTGTGTGGTTGGACATTCCATTGTTGAACACTTTGTTGAATCTCGGGTCGGCTCCTTGGTACTCGAAAGCGTCCATACCAAATGCCTTGTCAAATGGAACACCTCCTTCAAGAACTGCATCTTTCAAATGGTACCTACACTCATATGTTTCTTAATTAGTACATTACTCTAAAAAAATATGAACTTTGAAAGCTCACAACATCTTACCAACTCTCCATGAAAACTCTGTCTCTGTTCAAATGACAAAGTGCAGCGAGTGAGACTCCGTCTTCGTTCTTAGTCAAGTACTTGCAGACTGGTCCCAATCCGTACAGGCGCTCCACGCTTCCATCAAGATGCTTACGTACAGAGCAGGTCAAGATGGAGTAAGCTGCAAGCAACCTGAGGATCCGGTCCACCATAACTGGAGCATCAAGGTTCTTGGTCGGAAGATGAGAAGCTATTTCGGATGGAGACAGTTGACCACCTACAAGACCAACATTTTTGGATATGATCTCGAGCAGGTCAAGCTCTAATGCCGATGTCAGAACCAT
Source organism: Biscutella auriculata (assembly GCA_900406285.1). Taxonomy (NCBI): domain Eukaryota; kingdom Viridiplantae; phylum Streptophyta; class Magnoliopsida; order Brassicales; family Brassicaceae; genus Biscutella; species Biscutella auriculata. The sequence goes on from OVAO01000268.1 coordinate 5,523, forward strand.
AGGAAGCACTGTGGCACCAGCAAGCTGCATGGCAAAGAGGTTGGCCTCTTCGTCGGAGATTTTTACTGGAGTGATCTGAGTTTCAGCCAAAGATCCCATTATGATTCTCTTCTTGGGTAGTTAGTGGTTTTGGTTTATATCTAGAGAATGAGGTGATGAGTGAAAAATGAGTATGAGGTTGAGCTATATTTATACTCAAAAGTGGCATATTAGAATATAGCTACATGCAAGTTAAATATTTGCATATATGGAATTAAATATTGGTACGTTTCGGATATTCAAATTATGGTAGGGTCTATTTGGGTTTCGGGTTTTTAGGTTCATGTTTAGAAGATTCATTAAAGTTATTTCCACCAAAATATTAAAAATACTTGAAATATTAATAAACTAAAAAAATTAAATTATTTTCACTAAAAAGAATCATAAAAATAAAATAAAATCGAGAGTAAAACATTAAAAATATATTAAATATCTAAAATACACTAATTAATATTTAGACTTAAATTCGAATATTTCGGGTACCTAAAATATTTTGGTTCGAGTTTAATTCTGGTTTTTCATATAGTAAAATTTAGGCCCCATTCGAATTTTTCCATATTTCGAATTTTTCCCAAATTCAGATTTGAATTCGATATTGTTTTCCGATTTAGATTCGGTTCAGGGTTTTTTTCTCAAGCCTATTTGTACTCATAAAAAAATATTCGTACTCTGCAGTCTAAATATTCGTGTGAGTTTTTTTTATAAATTGTTTACCCACCTAATATTGTAAGACTATATAAATTTGTACTCTTAAGAGAATTATTAGTTCTCTGCAGTCTAAATATTGTTAATTTAAAAAAAAATTGTTTACCTACCTAATATTGTAAGACTATATAGTATTTTAAGTCAAACAAGTAGAAGGTTGGGATGTAAATGTCGTCGATGACGAAGTTGTATTACAAAGGCATGGTTCATGCCACAGTTGGTGGTTTTAATTTTCTACCTTTCAACATGTTCTTTAGGCATGTATAAAATTATTTGTCTTTGACATCATTTACAAAAAGCCTTATGTTTTCCCTTATGGTGAAACTCCCAATTCTTTATTTTTACAAGATTTTAAAACTTACGATATATAGTTATACATTTATATTTGTATTAAAGAAAAATAATATTGTAAAAACTATGTTGTTTTGATGTATAATAATTCAGAACGATTGAAATATTTTATAAAATGGTAGAATTTTTTATATCGAGAAGTTATGCTGATTTATTGTATAATAGTCCAAAAAATTTGAGAGTTTTTGTGAAACGCTAGAATTTGAATTTTGGATAATTATGTGGATAATAATCCATAAAAATGAGAAATTTTATGATTTTAAAAATTTTATATTTTGAAAAATTATTTTGAGTTGGTGTATAAGACCATATACATCAAAAGATGTAATGGGTTTCTTGGCCTATTTTAAAAAAAAAAAAAAGAGGAAAAACCCCACATCCGGTTCTGGTTTGAGAACCTAAAGAATCGAACTCTACTTGAATTATAATAGGATATTATAATAGGATTATGATTTAAATCTGATTAATCCAATACTCATGAACCAACTCTACTTGAATTTGACAAGTATAAGTTTTAGAATTTTCTTTATAATTTTCAATTAACGTTAATGTGTAATTAATTCTAATGTGTTTAATATTAATGCATAATTAATTGTAATGTGTTTAATATGTATAATTAATATTTGTAATAGGGGTGGGCGTTCGGGTAACCGTTCGAGTTCGGTTAGTATCCATTCGGTTTTTGGGTTTTTGGTTTGAGGTTTAGAGGATCCATTAGGTTGTTTTTATTTTTCGGTTCGAGTTCGGTTCAGATGCTTCTGGTTTCGGTTCGGGTTCGGATATCCGTAAAACATATTAAATTTATAAAAATTGGATCCATTCATGTTCGGTTTCGGTTAGACTTATGTTTGGGTATAATTCGGTTCGAATCGGATTCGGTTTCGGTTATTTGGATAGTAAAATTTAATATCCATTCGGTTTTTTTCCTGGTTTTGGTTCGAATTCGATTTCTTTTTTCGGTCGGTTTCAATTTGATTTTCGGTTCCGGTTTATTTGCCCACCCCTAACATAAAATCCAGAGAATATGCTAACATAAACATGGCGTCGTTTAGCATCTAGTTATAGTTGAAGAAATAGTTTGTTATGATGGGCCCAAGCTTAAGGCCCATTAATAGGGTTTTTCAAATTTCAGTCGATAAACCCTTGAAGTTCTCCCCATCGTTCTTCATCGTCTGCTTCTTCTCTGATGATCAAAAGACTCTTGAATCGAAAAAACACAATCATCGTTGTTTCTTCAATTCATTCAGTATTACGTAGATGGCATTTAGAGGCCGAGGTCGAGGACAAGGAGGGTTCGGTCGCACTGATCATGCCAAACCTGAACCCTTTGTGCTTTTCCCTGTAAGTTCATTTTTAGGGTTTTTCTTTTACCTCCAAATTGATTGTGTTCTGCTCTGCTATCATCTCTTGTATTTAAGACTTTTTTTTTCTGTTTTTTTGCAGGAAATTACGTTACCTGTTCCGGAAGTAATCTCAAAAGACTCTGATTTGATTGTTCGCCACGCTAAATATGAGAACTTTTGGAGAAGTTCTCCTTATCATTTAGGCGATGGTGCTTTAAAGCGAGGTAGTAAGAGAAACTCTCCTCTTGTATACTCTTGTAATCTGATTGATTTACTTTTTTCCTTTACAAAATGTATCAGATAATGAGAGTTTAGACATTGAGAGGTTTTTAGACACATTGAAGCCTAAGAGCAAGTCTAATAAGAGTGAATCTTTTCATGATTATCTTCTTCTTAGACCGGATAACTTCCCTAGAGAACTTCTTGAAGGTTTTGCATTCATCATCTCAACTCATTTGCTCTCTCTTTTTTATTAGATATCATCTTGTTCTATAGCCACTGTGATTATTGTTTTAGATACTCGAAAAGAACGGCCTGTGAAGAGAGCAAAATGGAGTCTAGACGCAGGTACATTGTTTGCTTAGTTTCTTGTTTTTGTCCAATGATGTCACAAGAAACTCAAAAGCTTGTGTGTTTTTTCCTGCAGATCTGCGGAAATTAGATGTGTTAGAGAAGCTTGAAGCCAAGTTTCAGGTAAGTAAAACATACTACTGTTCAATGGTCTTTCTCTTCTAATATAAATCAATAAAGATGATTATTGTTTGGTTAGGCTGAAGGAGAGGGTAAGAAAGGAGAAGAAGAAGATGATGATGATGATGATAAACCCCCAGAATACGAGTCAGACGAATCTGATAGTGATCGGGTTCTGCTTATTTTCCAGATTAATGATGAAATGAAAAGTTTTTATTCAAAACTCTCTTCCTTTTATGTTTTGTAGATTCCAGGATTTGATGATGATGAAGATGATTATAATCGGGAAGATGATGATGGCGGTTGTAAGTATCATATTTTTACTCACTGTTTTTCCTTTGCCAAGATTGTATCATATGCAACTTAGAAAAACAATTCAAACTTAACGTTGTTTCTCTCTCGTTTCTTGGACTCAATAGTTGAAGCTGTGTATTAAGCTTCATCTTCTTAACGGAAGGAGGATCAGTTTCTGAAGCCGAGAGAGAGAGAGAGAGTAGGCATGTCCCAAGTCTTGGTTGTTTTTGGCTTTCTTCTTTCCCTACTTGTTAGTGTACTTAACCTTTGGACATGTAGAAGACTTAGCTAACATAACGGTCTTTTTTTTTGTTGTTGAATATATCTTACATTAATAAAAAAACAGAAAACAAAGATTTCAATCATTAAATCAAAATTGATTTTTGAATCAAAGCTTAATATTAAACTAGAGAAAGATACTAACTATAATTCATCACATCTTTTTGTATTTTTTTTTAAGTTGGTTTGATTGGCTTTTCCTCTTCAAGGAAATCAATTAAACATAAGAAAAAAAATTGTGACTAAAATTCAAAGAAAACCAAAAGAAAAAAAGAGAGAGAAGAAGCTAGAGTTCATCATGTTCAAAATAGTCGTCGTCCTCCAAGTCTTCGTGATGAACTGCCTTATAAAACACATCTTCGTGGTTTAATATCTCTTCAAGTGATAGTTTACCATCTTTATCATCATCCGCCTGCAATTAAATGAAACCAAATAAAGCAAAAATTATGTTGCTTTTAGATCATATAGTTCAAGAGTTTAGAGATAATGGATGAGAAAAATGTATGAATTATGCTTGGGCGCAAAACAAATATCCAAAGATATGTACTATTTATGATTTGTTTCGTTTTTAGTAAATACTAGATTTTTATGATCTACTTCGATACGAAAATTTATGGATATTCGGGCTAACCGAATATCCAAATTTTTTACTAGTATTTGTGAATAATTGGTTTATTTTTTTATATTTTTTTTGTAAAACATAAATAATTCATAATATAACCTAGTTTAATTTAAGAAAGAGAATCAACAAAAAATCTATTTTTTTCTTTTTCAATATTATTTTATGTATTTAGTTTTATTTATTTAATTCATACATATATTTTAAATTATATTATCACAAAGTAAATCATTATATATTATAATAATATTTTTAGAGTATTAACCCTAATCATATAAAACAAATAATTAATGTATATTATATATATAAATGACTGTTTTCGGAGCAAAGTGGATATCTAGTTTTTCAAAAAATAGTATTTTATTTGCTTTGACTTTTTACTAATATTATAATTTTACTATTTGATTTGGTTTTGAAATCTTACGAATATCCTCATTTTTAAAAATAATAACGAATTGGAGCGGATCTAATGAATACTTCGCCCATACCTATGAATATAAACTATAAAGAAAGGCTAATAATAAAGGACTGACCTCATGGCAAAGGAAAGTAGAGTAGTATTTGGCGTAACTCATTTCACCAGGTTGAAGATAATGAAAAATTGGTCTAAGCTCATCGGCGACTAGGAACCTATCTTTGTCTCTATCGAGTTCTGCGAACAGAAGCTGAGCCGTTGCTACAATCTCATCCAACGTTTCGAACTTTGCGAACTCTTTGTATGTTTCGTATGCATTATTTACAAACTCTTTGTAATCTAACTTCCCATCACCGTTCGTGTCCATGCCCCTTTTATTAACATATTATTTGTATCTATTTAGCCTTTCATCATACTTCACGAAATGCTCACATTCAAAGAAAAAGAAAAAACTCTAACTCAAAAAATATCTATTTGAATTAAAATTAAAATATGAAACTCAAATCGAATCCGAGATCCAAAATAATATCCAAAACATCATAACTTAAACTTAACTAAATAATATTTATTATTATTTTAAAATTTTAAATTATTTTAAAATATGTGTAATATTATATTAATATATATTTAATATATATTTAAATTTTATTCTCTATCGTATGTTTATTTTGTTTGTGTTTGTGATATTTTTTAATAAATATAGTATAAATTTTTAAATTTATTAGAATTTCAAATATTTTTTTAGTATTTTAAACTAAAAATACTTGAACTTGAGTCGAATCCAACCGAAAAGATTCATAAATATTTTGATCACTCAAACCCGACCTAAACAATGAATGATCCAAACAGAATATAATCCAAAAATTAAATAACCCTTATAAATTTTCTAAACATAAACCCGAAATCCGAATGTAACCCCTACTTACCCCATTCGCTCTCTTAGAATCCATCTCTGTATATCACTGTTTTTGCTGTCTTCAGGATGCAAGAAACTGCATATATTCCAAATTTTATTATCTTCTGAAAATTAGATTCTAAGAAATGATAATTAATGAATATTACTTGTTGAACTCTTCCATGTCGAGAGAGCCATTATGGTCAAAATCCGAATTCTTGAATTGCTCCATCCACCAACCAGCTTCACCATGACCCTTCTCATTTTTCTCTGTTTCCATTTTTTTTAATCATCATTACAAAGAAAGATCTCGAAATCTATTTTAATTAATCAAAAATCATTAATTACCAATGTCTTGTTTAGAGAATTGAGGCAAGTACTCTTCAAACGTTATCAAACCATTCTTGTCTTTATCTTGAAGCTCCATCTCTTTGGTTGTTCTGTAATTCATGCTGTCTTCTGTTTGCTGCATCATCCATTTCTGAAGCTCCTTCAAGCTCACAAATCCATCTTTTGGTGCTGCGTCGAGCAATGGAAACAAGAATCTGATCCTCATCGTCGTGTTAAGCCGTCTCTCTTGTGAAAAATACTCCTCGAACATATCATCTTTCTCCTCCTCCTTCGTAGCCTCAACTGTTTTCATATTAGCTTCTTTCTCATGAGACAACCTCTCGATCCGAGGCACCAGAGGATCAAACACAGGTACTTCAAGCCTACGTCCAAGGCGGCGGCTTATGAGACCATCAATCTCTTGGCTCTGTTCTTGTTTCTTAGGAGCAAGGAGGAAAAGGGCAATGAAGACGGTGATTAGCAGCATGTAAACCACCACCCTGGCCATTTTCCGGTAGCCAAAGGTGGGGTTCTTTGAGAGGAGAGAAGATGGAAGACGAGACGAAAGATTACAAATTCTCTTTTTTTTTTTCTTTTTCTTTTTTTGCTTTTTTGGTGTTATCCAGAAATAAATAATTTATATTCTATTCACCGTTTTTTTACCGCCAAAATCGGTTATTCATTTGTTGATCATCCAATAACTAGAAAAGCTCTCTCTCTATATAGCAAACCGATAAAAACCGGTTAAGTCAGAAGGAACAAAAGATTGTTGCAATGGAAAGATATAGTGAGAGAGGAAAGTTTAAAGCATCTTACTAAGTCACTTTATCATATACATTGTGGAATTAGAGAAGACGTGGTTAGTATTTGTCTAGTCAGAATCTCTGAAACAGGGCCAGTCTGATTCACAGAGATCGAGAGGTGAGTTTCCTTCATCATCTTTAGAGGTTGTGTTAGCTTTATGCTTCACCAGAAACTCTGCAATGGCTTCTCTTTCGCACACAACAGCGTAATGCAAAGGGGTTTGGCCTTCGTTGTCCTGCGTAACGCAATAACCGAAAACACACATGATTAAAGAGGTTGGTAGTTTGATACTTCTCCAGATAGTTTCTTTACCTTGGCGTTCACATCTGCGTTGTTATCGACCAGAACTTTAGCAATGTCGAGATGGCCACGGTCTATAGCCCAGTGCAACGGTGTACGACCTTCACTGTCTGCAGTTTATAGAAAATTGGCAAAACAAATCCAACAGGTGAATGAACTTATCAAAAAAGTGGGATACAAGATGATACTGACCCTTTGCATTAACAGGAATGCCACTTTCAATGCTTTTCAGCAAATTCTCGACTTCTCCTTCTCTAGCAAATGTGTGGATGGCATCAATCTTCCTGAGAGAAAGAGAGAGAACAATAGACAATGCAAGAATGAATGAGCAGAGGATAAGATACCAGGCAGAAAGACAAAACTGCATGAGACCATTCAAAAAGAAGAAAATTTGTTCCAGGCTTCCAGCTAGACTAAGGCAAGACAGCATATTAACCAAGTTTATGAACCTTTGGTTTGACAGATGTGAAAGTTAAGATATCAATATCTGTCATAGAGATTGAGCACCCAAACAGAGAAATCAAGGAAAAGGACGTAAAAACACATCAGACTTCAAGAAAAGAACCTTACAACTCATTTTCGGATTCCTCTTCATAAACCAAAGAGCTTAAAACTGGCCCCATGGTGCCTCTTGAATTGGAAGCTGCATCATCCCCACCACGGTTTCCACTTTTCTGCTAGAGAAGATTGCATGAAGAGTCCAGAGGAAAAACAGAATCAATACAATGAAAGTAAAGAGAAGGGGGGAAAAAGCTTTCTACCACGCCACCGTCTAACCAAGTTGGGTATAGCTGAGTGACAATCTCAATATACTTCTCCATTGCTTCCTCAGGGGGCATAGCACCCAGTCTCTGCCATGCTTGCCTGAAATAGAACAAGATCATGATGTCCAGTCAATGAAATTGCAGCCTTAAAATAAACCAGAATCTCAAAACAATGACCACAAACAGTCCATAGTTACAACAACGAAACCACACAATCTCCAATACTCTCATAAGGCAAGAAGATAAGCAGGTGACTTAAAATACATCCAATACAAGTCCTCGTGTATGAATAACCTAACTAAACATCAAGATTCTGCCTTAAAAATCTCAAACAGCTGAACAAAAAATCAAGAAAATATATGAAAGAAGCTAATGGCAAGGCAGAGAGAGAGAGAGAGAGACCACTTGGCACGAGCAGTCATTTTGAGAGCTGATGGCTGAGGAGCAGTGCAAGGTCCTTCGGTAGCGATTTTGTACAATCCGTAAAGCTTCTGCTGAACATCGCTAGGTACCTTGTTCGAGAGCCGATCTGCGGCGGCGGTAGTCAAGAAGAGAGTGGCGGCGCTGAAAGCCTCGTCAAGTTCCGTGCTCTCGACGCCTTCCCAATCATCATCCTCATCGTCTTTTTCACTGTCACCGGCGATGCTACCACCTCTAGAGCTACCCTGCTCCTCCACAACCGAAGCATCCTCACCGCCGCCGAAACCTCTACTAGAAGAGTCGAGGAGTCGCGAGTCAACCACCTCCTTTCTTACCTCCAATTGGGGCTCGGAGTGGTGAGTAAGGAAGAGATTGTCTTCTTTGAACGTGACGACGATCGAGATCAGTTTAGCAAGAAGGTAAGAGATGATCAAACCCAAGATCACAGACTGAGCAAGTTGAGCCAAATCACCCATATTTCAAGAAACAAAAATCGAATTCTCCGAGTCACAGGGATCACAAAACCTACGCTGACTATTAAAACCCTAAAGAAACAAAAACAGAGTAACGAGGAAGATGAAGAAGAAAGACTAGAGATCTTGAGAGACAAAAGGGAACTAACTTTGTTGTTTATCAGTGATTCATTCATTAACCCAACAAAAATCAAAATTCATTTTCCTTGTGGGCGTTAAGACTTTTATTTTGGAAGTTGAATTAAAGTTAAAAACTTTGCTAATAGTGACGTATGATCTAATTTGGGGAAAAAGTAGACGTGTTGTACCCTAATTTTTAATCTTCTCTTAACCAACCAAAAAAAAAAATTAATTTTATCTCAAATGTCAAATTTGTGGNTGAAGAAGGAGAAGGAAGACTAGAGATCTTGAGAGACAAAAGGGAACTAACTTTGTTGTTTATCAGCGATTCATTCATTAACCCAACAAAAATCAAAATTCATTTTCCTTGTGGGCGTTAAGACTTTTATTTTGGATGTTGAATTAAAGTTAAAAACTTTGCTAATAGTGACGTATGATCTAATTTGGGGAAAAAGTAGACGTGTTGTACCCTAATTTTTAATCTTCTTCTCTTAACCAACCAAAAAAAAAAATTAATTTTATCTCAAATGTCAAATTTGTGGTGGTAAAAAATAATCGAGAAGACGTGCATGGTATGGATGATTCAAAGCTTGAAACATACGACACGTAGAAATGAAGTGAATCCATTACCAAAAAAGTAATCCACAAACTTAAACGCATTAGATTCACATGAAAATGAGATTAAATAGTTCCACTTCCAAACATTGCTTGCTCAAATGAGCATCACATGGAGAGAAACACATCCATATACTATATGTTAGTGAATCACTTCCATGGAATACTCATTTAAGCAAGAAACATTAGAAAAGGGAAAGTGATTATCACTTTTGTCCATGGCAGTAAGAGAGATACCTCCATTGATATAAATATATGACCAACGTGACTACACAAACTACCCACCAGACCAGCGTACTACTTAACATCTTAGCTCAGACATACTTGAAGAAGACATGGAATGGCAGCTCAAGCATGCCTTTTTTAACCAACAATCAAACATTATCATACCCTTTATAACCTCCTTGTCCTTTTCTGAACCAAACCAGATGTGTATAGTAGATCAATCAAAGAAACAAAAAAAACAAAAGCTATTCCTCAATACTTACCCTTTACTTTTTGTAAGGGGTCATTCAACTAGTGGACTTTTTTGAAATACTATTCGTGTTCATGAGCTCCATATCGGCATTGGATATTTTCACCTTCTATGAGCTTCTCAACTGCATCGAGAGGAAGACCCACCAGCTCTAATGTCTTTTCCCATACTTTATGTGCAGTTTCTGTGTTGTGTGCTTCTTCGGAAGGATTTGCAGGGCGGCAATCTTGGGAGATAAATGGGCAAACTGGCCAGTCATCGGTTTTTAGTGTTTCCCAATACTCTGGAATCTGAGGGTCTGTGGCTGAGAATAGAGAACTTCTACAACCTTCTTGGGGTGAAAATATGAAATAAGGTATCACGGCATAAAGAGCTCGAAGTATCCTGGGTAGATCCCTGGCCTATAAAATTTGCCAACAAATAGGCAATTTCTTGTAACGATGTTCTCAGAGAACAGAATAATCCTGTATTGTAACTAAAGGAAGTAAAGTTAATACTCACAACATTTGTTAGGACAACGCCGGGTGATAAACATACGACGCTGACTCCAGTTTCCAGAGGCAGCTTTTTGAAAAGAATGCTACTAAACATAATCTGAAAAAGGAAGAGAACCAGAGACTTAATTCATCAGTTTCTAAAAATAAGCACCTTCCATAAAAAAGAAAATTGCTCCGGAAGAAAAAAAAAATATACCATTACTGTAAGCTCACCTGGGCAAGCTTGCTGCTTGAGTATCCTACAAGACTTGAGTACTTGCGTTTACCAGAAACAACATTCATGTCATCCGGGTCAACAAAACCGACACAATGCATCTACAAAAGTGAATCCCACAACCCATTATCTTGAATGAAAAATTAGTATCCAAAGCAATAAATATTAACTGTTTCAGTTTTCATACAAAGAGCAATGCCTCAGAATTTCACTGAAATTAGTAATGACCTAATGCATGTGGTAGAATCTGGCCATGGGAATTTTGGGTCGAAACTTAAATTTTGTTCTCTATACCAAGACTCTGTTAAATAATATGCATATGTAAATCAAGGAATTAGAGAGAACTAAATTCTACAGCTATATATACTGCAATCAATTGGTGACATCTCAGCTTTTCAAGGTACAAAATATAAAAATATAAATCAAACCTTTTCAATATCATTACTCATATCAAAGAGAACATAAATCTAGAGAGCACAGACTTGAAGCTTGCAGTGTCAGTGATAATAGAACTTACAACGGAATTCACATTAATGATTCGGCTAGGAGAGCCTCGGATCAAGGACGGCAAAAGGAGTACTGAAAGCAGCGCAGGAGCTAAATGATTCACTTGCATATGCTGCTCGTAACCATCCTCTGAGAATTTTTGCGCCTCTGCACAAATCAGAGACCGTAGAAATTTAGTTTGTTTCTTTCCTCAACATATAGTGTAGAAAATGTACCCATCGGCCGACCAATCATCTAAAAAAGAAACCCACCGGACAGAGTTCTATAAACTTGTTATATATAACTATCTTATTTTAAATCCGTAAGAGTATAGGCTTACAATCAAAACTAATAATGATGATGACACAAGAATGACTGAGATATTCTTGCAATAAGAACCGAAGCAGGAAACAAAAGGGGAGAAAAACTCAGTCGTTTATAGCTAAAAGTGAAATAAACAAAACCAACCTCCCATAGCAAATATGCCGGCATTGTTAATGAGAACATGCAAAGGTCCTAACCGAGCGTTCCAAGCATCGGCAAATCTCACGACAGAATCCAGTGAAAGAAGATCAAGTTCCATTGCCTTTACAAAACCAAATAGAGCATATCATCATCAGCCATCTAGACGTAGCAAACCAGTACTCTATCTAATATACTAGAATTAGGCTTAGACAGAGCCTAATTAGATAACAAATTGTTTACGAAACACTTTATAAATGTTAATACACATTCTTGAATATTCTTGGTCACATCAATACATATTATAAGGTACATAGATTTTACAATATATTATCAACAAGATTACCTCGATATTAAGTGGGAGACCTCTACCAGACCACTCGTTCTGCCATTGAAGTATCAGCTCCAGAGCTGCCTTTGTGTTCCTCACAGCCATCACAACATGAGCACCAGCTTCTGCAAGCTGCCTGCGAACAAAGAAGCTAGAGGGCTTAGTGAAGTTTCAATAGAACAAAGAACAATTATTAGCAAGCCCCAATTTCGACGAAATCAAAGCAATTATCAGACGGAAGAGTTAAAACCTAGCTGTCTCGCGGCCAATGCCGCTGGTTGATCCAGTGACAACGCAAGTGAGGTCGTTAACGGGAGGAAGAGGGAGAGGGTTCTGCAAATGAGAAGCCGTGATCCTTTGGAAGAGAATCTCCTGAAAAACACTGCTCCACCCTCTCATCCATTCCATCCACCCCAAACTCTCCTTCTTGTTAGCCGGAGACGAGGACGACGACGCCGTTTCGTCACTCATCTTCTTCTGCCGGAGATAGATCTATGACGTTTACAAAGTAAGTAAAGACAAAAAGTGTATTTCGTCAAAATCTATGCTTCACTAAAACCACCTCCCTTTCTAGTCTCTCTCTACTCGTGGAAGTGAAGTATGGGCCGGTAAGATTTTACGACCCACCAAGAGTTTTTCTATTGACCGGTCATGGACTAATCACTCATGGGTCAACGATTACGCACTGTTACTTAGCTTAGTGTTTCATAAATTGATTTGTATTGTGTAAATAAATCTTAGGAAACGTCGTTGAATTATTTGACTATACTCAAGAAAGGAGAAATAACCAACTTTTCTCATATAGAGAGATTTTTTCTAGAATTTTTATCGTTTTTTTGTTCTCTGTTCATATGGCAACTCTTGTCGTATCGTATGTATCCGTAATATGAATTCATGTTGTTTTGTCCCCAAGTCTTCCTTCTTTACCTATGGTATTGTTCGTATGACCCATATGTATATTCGTGAGTGGAAACATCATAAGGAACTCTAACTGTTGCCATTTATTTTGTTGTCAACAATTCATGCATATCTAATATGCCGAAACTGAACTGAGTAACCCATTAGCCACACTAGTACAAACTACTATGTTATATGTTCCGAATAAAGAACTTGAGAGATAAACTACATTTCTATTTTGGACAGTCTTAAACAGTAACTTTGTGTTGTGTAATAAAGGAAAGACATAAAAGTAGTTTGACAATTAGTACAAGTCAAGGGACTCAAGCACTCTACCAGCTTGGATATGAAGAGCAGTGATTCTTTGTTCAGGGTCACGTGTTGAACCAAATTGACTCGCCGCCCATATCAAAGAAGCAGATTTTTCACCAAGGAGGCGTCTGATATCTTCATTTACACTTGCGATGGGAGAATGATCCTTCCCATTCACATGTCCAACCAACAGTAGTAGAAACTCTCCGCATCTTAACCTGTTAATTAGTGACAACTAAACATGACCATCGAAACTCTCGAGAAAACGTAACATCAAACTTAATATGTAAAGGTTTTACTGACAATGCAAAGACTATCCTATGGATTTGGCAAGGATATTGATCTGAAATTTACTCAAAATATCAAAATTAGAAGAGCAAAAACAAAAGGAAAAGAATCTTCGTTTGTATCGTGTCATACTGCAACATAGCTTTATGCAAAATGCTACAACCTCGAAAATAGATGGGGCATGTGGTTCATGGAAAAACTGAGAACAAAAATTTACTAAGGAAATTGACCTGAGGTTTTCATCAGCTTGNCAAAATATCAAAATTAGAAGAGCAAAAACAAAAGGGAAAAGAATCTTCGTTTGTATCGTGTAATACTGCAACATAGCTTTATGCAAAATGCTAACACCTCGAAAATAGATGGGGCATGTGGTTCATGGAAAAACTGAGAACAAAAATCTACTAAGGAAATTTACCTGAGGTTTTCATCAGCTTGTTTGTCTCGCATGAGAATTGCAACCTCCTCAATGCCATTGCAGGCTCCAAAATCCTGTTACCAAAGAAAACAAAAAGGAAGAAATGAGAAAAAAGTTAAGATAAAAAACAAGTGAATGCCACTTTGTTCCGTTGATATTCACTGAAGCCTTAATTCAAGGTTTAAATGTATATATCTGCCTTAGACTCAGAACTTAAACAGGAGAAAGGGCGAGTTTTACCACTGACAGGAAAATCGCAGCTTTCTACTATGTCTCTAATTACAGAAATTGTTACATGGAGAGAAAACCTGGATACTTACCACCTGATTTGCTGATGAATCCAGCAATATTGAGATTAAGGCATCCAAGCAGGCACCTTGCTCAAGTACTCCTCGTGTTGATAATACATTCATCATTACCTGAAGCATATATCAGCATCTGAATCACAACAAAGAACCTTCTCACTGCATCTATATGACCGCTAGTTCGCTACTAAACTAAAACATGAAGAGTTGCTAAATTTACAACAGGATTCTAGAGTTCTGATGCAGTTCTCTATGCATTTCAGGTCAGGCAATGGACTAGCACCAATGATTGAATGTTCCACAATGGACTACTAAAAAGCAACAAACGAGAGCGAGCCTTACGCGAACTGCACCGTGCTTATGAGCTAGAAAAGTGCTCTGAGGATGGAGAAGGCAACATCCTTCGAGAACTCTAAGTGCAACAGCGACCTCAGCGTCTGTGGACGGACTCGTTATTTTCATCGGTTCCACGCTGAATATGTGATCCAAGCTCGTCACTCTATCATCCTCCGTTTCTTTCAATGAATGTCTGAAAAGCACTGGAACCACTGAGAAATCACAAGACTTCCATCATCAGAAAACACATTACAACATGGCGTCGATTTGGGAAGGACAACGACAAAATTAAGATATCAGACCTTGGAGATCGGAGATGGTTTGGGTGTGGGAGAAGAGGCGAATGACAGAATCTGATTCCGCGATAGATCGGAGAGTTTTGAGAAGAGATCGAAGGCCGCGGATGCGAAGGAAGGAAAACTCAGCGCAAGCATCTCGTAAGCCGGTTCGGAGGGATAGTGTCAGCTCCCTGTAGAGCCTCTGTGTATTGAGTGAAGTCACCAGCTCTTCAACTACCATCGCTGCGGCATCAGAATTCTCACCGTTCTCGGATTCCGACGGATTCTCCGGTGTCGCTGACGAGCCATCGCTCCATATTGGCTTCTTCAGATACATCTGTCGTCTCTATGATCTCCTCTCTCTCTCTCCTCTGGTAAAGTTTTCGTTGCCAATTGTCGAAAACGGCAACCTGTTGGTTGAGCTAAACCTTAAACAGCACGTTGTCTAGTGTCTACATAGAAGTTTGGTCACGCAATTTTTTTTCCTTTTGATTTATCTTAGAAGCAACTCCTTGTGCAGACACCAATACATACATAGTAAATTCTTCAGCTATTCATTTATCATTTAAGCACAAAGAGACGAACATAACACGCAGAGACAATGAACCTAAAAATGGATGATGGCTTGTGAAATCCATGAAGATAAGAATCTAACAGAGTCAAATTATCTATGTACAGTTTTGAGTCAATCCAATAATGAAAATCAACATGTTCTTCACTACCAATCCTGCTTGACAATCTTAGCCTTTTCGAAAATGAATTTGCCCTCCTTGTACTTTTGTGAGGACTCGTAGGCTCGCTCGTACTTCCAGCCCAACGGTTCATTGCAGTCAGCACAAGATATATCAGCCACAGTGTGGAGACCCGTTAGAAGATGCCGGTCTTCTTTAAGCCCTACCACAATGTTCATTGCGTGAGAGAAGAGGAAGGCTCGTCCGGTTCTTCCCTAATAAGTTACAAGTGTGGATTAGGAATTTCTTTTGTAAATGGTATTCACAATCTGTCTAACATAAGCTTTTGAACATTGGTATATAACTAACTATAAAAGCATATTCAGAGAAGGACAAAGTCAAGTTTTTTCTAAGAATATGAGTAAAAGGCTACTTGTTTGTGAGTCTGATGTTTTGTTTACAACTTCCAAGAATCAACTCCCTAGTTTTGATTTGACAAGAATGGGAAACTTCATTCTTAATCAGCAGCAATCATCTTTCCAATTTTGGGCAAGTCAAAAGGTCTTCCTAGAACCAGAGAGACAGGACAGCTCAAACTATCTCTTAGTGTAAATGTCCACTTAATTCTCTACAGCTACCATATGGGACATAAGCAAAACAAAAGAGATGTTGAAGCTGTTTCACCTGAAAAGCCTTAGAGATGATATCATCGTGGAGTCCTACATGATTACTGCAGTTGCAACAACTATACAGTCTTGGACCAATTAAGTTAGCCATTTTATCAAACACCTTCAAGGCGTGATCAAGTTCTCGAAACCGATCAAGCAAGTTCTCACCTGAAAAAAAAACAACAAAAAATCCATAAATATATCCAGATCAGACATGGAAACAAGAAATTAGGGATATTAAAAGACAAGAGAAGATCAAGGTAGAAACCTATTGTTGTAGAATCTGTAATCGACAAAGCCTCCAAACTCCAATGTCTGAGAAGTAAAGGATAAGAAGAAAGTTAGCGTGCGGGATTAGAGCTTCCAAATTCCACACGATATTACCTCAAAATTTCAATAAAACAAGGAAGAAACCGAATTATATAATACTATTTAGTAGACCAAAGGAATATAAAATTACACAATGATGAATTGGTAGGGTCAAGTGAAGAAAGGAAAGAAAACAAGATATTCCCGGAAAGGATTCAGTGTTGTTTACAACGAAATGGAGAAAAATGAGACTGTGTGGAAGAAATTAGGAGCGAACTAAGAAGCAAGAAACGTATCGGAGAAAATCAATCCGTGCAGCGACCTCTTTCTTCCGCCTTCATGAAGAAAGTTTTCCCGTAATAGTTGGGGATATAATTTCTTATATACAATGACTCTATTTAGGCCTAGATATTCGGGTCTTCGGTTCGGGTTGGATCGGGTTTATCAGGTTTTGGAATATTCGAATATAGTTGTACATGATCTAAAGTAGAATCGAACACAAAATTGGGACGTTTCGGTTCGGGTTACATCGGATTCGGATCGGTTTTAAATGTCGAGAACCAGACAAAACTGAAAATATGTTCGGGTCTAGTTCAGGTCTAAATTACCCGAATTACCCAAAATAAAAACTATAGATTTAGTTCATTTTGAATGAAATTTTTGTAAAAATAAAAATATATATTTAATTTTCATAAATATAATTAAAAAGTTCAAAATATTGAACATTTTAGATATTTTTGTTATTAGTATGTAAACGTAACTAAATCATTTAGATTTATATTTATAATTTTTATGTATTTTGGGTAATTCGGGTAACCATTCGGTTCTCGATTCGGTCCGGATTCGAGTCGGGTTTATTGAGTATAGGAATCTATTACCCATCAGATAATTATGAAAAATTTGGTTTGGTTCGATTCGGTTCCTGTTTTTGGGTTGGGTCGATTCGGTTCGGGTCGGATCGGTTCGGGTCGGTTCGGGTCTGTTTTTATGCCCAGACCTAACTCTATTAATTACGAATAACAAAATAGCATTACATGATTATAAATAAAATATTGAATGATATTTGTCATATATAAGGCGTGATTGATAGAGTGGAGTGAGAGCTGTAAAGAGCTGGGAGCGGGAGTTGGAAGCTGTAAATTGGGAGCGGAGAGCTGAGAATAGAAGTTGTGAACTGTGAATCAAAATTAGAAATGTAGATTATATTCTTAAAATAAAATTATAAAAAAATATAATTTTGAAATAAAATTATTAAAAATTATAATTTTAAAATAAAATTATAAAAATCATAATTTTAAAATGAAATTATATATTTTATTATTTAAGTAATAAAATTCAAAAATGAAAAATTCACATAAAATTCAAAAAAATCAAAAAGTACTAAAAATAATAATAATCTATATGTGACTTCTCCACATAAGTGTTGCAATCTATCTATCACTTCTCCATAAATAATATAGATTAACAAAGACGAATTTAAAATTTAAAATTTTAATAAAATAATTGTTATTTAAGGTTTTAGATTTTAATAATTATATAACCTTTTATAACAAAAATTAATTAGTTAATTAATATTATTTTAATTATTTTGAAATTTTGTTGAAATTTAGTTAATTAATAGTTTTAAAATAAAAATATATATTATAATCTAACGTAACTATAAATTTAGTATTTTCTTCGAAACGATTTCATTTAAATAATTTATTTTCGATCAACTAAAATTGAAATTAATATTTTATAATTCAAATAGATACCAATAATTAGTAAGGATATAAAAATAGCACTTGTAATTTAAAAATAATTATAATTTTTTTATAAATATTTAGTTAATAAAAACAACATTGTAATTGTTAATAACTAATATTTATATAATTTTTAGATATTATTTACAATTTTCACTTACGAAAATTTGTAAGAGAAATTATTTAAGTAATAAAAGTTATTAAAAAATATTGAAAAACAGTTAGAGAAAAAAAATAGATTGTAAATCATAAAATAATTAGAAAATCTTTTTAAACAAGAAAATCTTTATTTTGTATTTACGTTATCTTTTCATTTATTAGATTTTATTAACAAAAAAAAAATAAAAAATATTTTCTATATCTCTAAGATTATATGAAGATTATTTTAAAATGATCTCATATTTTTAATTGAAAATCAGTTAAGATATGCACTCTCATATCCCCTATATATTAATTCAGAAACATTTTTAAAGAATAACCTTACCCTCACGT
>OVAO01000269.1:0-24146 GCA_900406285.1 Biscutella auriculata
CTGCGAAGTGTAATCGCGCAGACGCTCCCAAGCATCACTTAGAGATTCGGCGGTGGTCTGCTGAAATCCAAAATTGCTTTCCCAAATTTCGAGGTCATAGCAGGCGGGAAAAATTTAGACAAGAATTCTCGCTTGCACACGGCCCATGTGACAATTGAATCTTTCAATNCTTTCAATAGCGTTTTCTGCCAATGGTGCGCACGTTTGCCGAGCGAGAAAGGAAAAAGACGCAATTTAAGCGTGTCTTCACTCACACCATCAAATTTAACAGTATTTCATATCATTTCCAAACGGTCTATATGTTCTAAAGTATCTTCATCAGGATATCCTAGAAATTTATGTTCCTCTATTAAAGCGATAAATTTTGACCCGATTTTGAATGAGTGTGAGGTGATTGGTGGTGCACGGATCCCGGATCGCATCTCGTAGATTGTTGGGGTATCCTCAAAACCAATCATCTGATCAGCGGGTGGGTGGCGATAGGCTCCACCGATGATGTGCGGATGAGTTTCCATAGTCAATCAGGGTACCTGAAATGGCTAAGGAGAAAAGTAAGCGAAAAGAAAAGAAAACATAGTCCCAGTCAAACGCAAAGAACTAATTGCTAGTACAAAAAGAATCCCCAATCGGCAATGGCGTCAATTTGATAAACAAATTGTTTTCCCCCTACTGCTTACTATAGACGAATATAGCAGAGGAAAATACAAGTGTTTAATAAATGATGATTGAGGGGTATATTATCGAACCAAATCGGGAGTTGCACTAGGTCAATTAGCCTATACATGGTTTAGCTAGTCTACGCAAAATAGGAATTGAATGCTGTCACTAACAATCCTAGAATAGTAGCATAAGGCAAATCAAAGCAAGCAACGGGAAAGAAATGGTAAAACAATCCTAAGCAAATGGACTAGAGAAAGAAACAGGCGATTATAGTTCAATAAACAGGTGTCCAGCTAAAACAGGATTCTGCTAATCCTAGATCCAGGAATATCAAATAAAGACTTGCGTTCTCGCGTCAAAGATCCCTTTTCTAGTTAAGATCATCACAATCTCTTGACTAGATTCAATATCTAGAAAGCAATAAAAACAATTCCTTCCAATCTCTAAACAATCCTAAGCACTCTCGTGTCAATAGAATATATTCAGCATGCATTGCTTAGATCTAACAACCTATCTAAATCTCCTAGGCAGATCAGATAAGAACGGATCTAAAATAGATATATCAGATCTATTAAAGCATTAAACACACAAAACATGAAGATTAATGGAAGAATAAAAACATAAACACCAGATCCATTCCTAATAATACCTAAATCAATATAATCCATAAACTCAGAATAAAAGACTACTCACTAATCATTGTCGGAGCACAAAATCAAACTAGGGATTCATTCTTAGGCATGATAAGAACCTAAGATGTAAACTTTAATAAACAGATTAGATTAAGGCAGAAAATTAGATTGAAACTAAAGTTGATTACAAACTTAAACTAGAGTTCACAAAAATGGTTAAACCCAAACGAGAGATTCTCCATACAAAATCCTAAAAATTACTTAAGAGAAAACTTGCCAAAAATGGCAAAGAAGAGGGGTTTAAATAGTGAACCAAAAGGGTAAAACGAGCAGGGGGAGATCGGTAATTTGGCAAATCTCAGAGGAAAATCGTCCAAGGGGAGGCCGATATTGCTCTAGGAGTGGCCGATATTGGTGGTGTCGGGCATCACACGGTCGACGCTGGCTCTGTATCGGTCGTTTCTCGGGGTATCGGCCGGGTGTTGGCCGATGGAGATGCTCTCAGGCCGATATTGGGTGTATCGGCCATGGCCTGGCCGATACTGCTTCTCTCCTGGCCAATATTGTCTTACGTTGACCTCCAGAGTTGACTCGTTCAAGCCTGGTTCAATCCCTTGTATACCCGAATAATGCACGGTCCTCCTAAACACCTAGAAATGCAATATCTACACGAATGCAATCCTAAAAGACTCTAAAAAGACTGAAAACAAACAAAACCGAGGAAAAGACGGTACTAAAATAATGATCGAGTATATCAATGATTCAGCCTGAATCTCCGCTTTAGTATGAAGACCTTTTAAGCATCTTATCTCGGCTTCCCTAAGATCATCTATCTCTCTCTCTGCCTCCGTAGTTTTGGCGCACGCCTGCATACTGGCTAAGGAATCTGCCAGTACTCTTAACTCATCCTTGAGCTCGTTAGCCTTATTTTCCTCAGCCTCAACCCGTTCGGTGCGAGTCTCGACGTCAGCAAAAGAGAGTTCTCCAGTCGATCAACCTCACTCTCTAAGAGCTCAAATCTCCTCTCAACAGAAAGCGTTCTTTCGACGGAAACAGTCCCCGGAGCGACTTCCATGACGCTGAGCTCATGACCAGGGACCCCCCGAGCCTGGCACAACTAGCTTTCATAAACCCCCGCTATACGGTTCTAAATAGAGGTGACATGAACGACACGAAGGCGAAATATTAATGAAGAAATTTCCCAATAATCGAAGACAAAAATTGCGAAGGAATATATCTACTTGTGCAAGAGAGTGAGCGAATTCAAAGTAGAGGTTGCGCTCGAGAAAGTCTCGGGAGGCGGAACATGAGCAAATCACCCGACAGGTCGAGCCAAAGCAACACACGCATCAACCGCTTCGACGAAAAGCATATCCGTCTCCTAGCGGAAATGGATGGAATGACTCACGAGAGCATCAAGACGACAACAAAGACGTTTAACCTCATGCAAATTATCTTAGACATTAGTATCAAGAGCACGTTTCCTAGATCCACTAGCTTTGGCGGGAGTCACGAGCATCGACAAAGGTCTGCGACTACCCCTTAAACGGTTTCTACGAACCAACGACAAGTTCGTTGGATCATCACGTTGATCAACATCATCAACAAGGGAGTACCACAGACCAAGGCAACAACCCGACGAATGGTGGAAGGCTCCAGGGTGGAAACACACCTACGAGGCCCTGATTGATCACCCCTCACCATCTTTTTGAATTCAAAGAGCGTCATAATAGAAGCACTTGAGCGGACCAACCGAATTGTAAAGAAAGCCCCTAAAAACCAACACAACAAGGAGAACGAGAGCAAGTACCGAGAGGAAGCCTGGCAAGGACGCGACGCCAAGACGATTGATAGAGCTCCAGCCAATCCCTCCTAGGAAGCAAGGAAACAAGTCAGAGTCACCTTCCACAGCCGCCGCAGTGGAGGCTTTGACATCACACTCATATTGATGCGACGATGAGTCATCAGATAAAGATAAGACAAAGAATTACTACGATCACCATGGAAATCTCTAAAAAACAATGAAGGGGGGTGCACCAAAGTGAAAATAGAG
This sequence comes from Biscutella auriculata, assembly GCA_900406285.1. Lineage (NCBI taxonomy): Eukaryota > Viridiplantae > Streptophyta > Magnoliopsida > Brassicales > Brassicaceae > Biscutella > Biscutella auriculata. The sequence goes on from OVAO01000269.1 coordinate 3,346, forward strand.
AGATCGTTTAAGTAGGGAAGATAAGCGCCCCGACGTATTCATGAGCACTAACAGAACGTGAAAAGATGTCATAATACGCAAAAGATGCGACATTTCGCAAGACAACCACCAAAGCCGAAGAGATATATATTCGAATCTGGTAAAAAATGTAGAGACCCAACAAGATACTCTCCTTCTTAGAGCCCGCACGATTGGCCCGCGCGAAGTGCTTGGTCTCGATACATCAGACTCAAAAGGGGTGGGGGCTTACTGTTGGTATAGGGCTGAACACCAGGTCATGGACCGACCCAAGATTCGATTCGACCCATCAAGAGAAAGACTTCGAAAGATGAAGCAGTTCGAGACCCAACATTTTGGGCCGAGTTGAAGTAGAAGCCCAATCGAGAATGGAGAAGATGTCATGCCCCGGTTCAAAAAGCAGAGTAGCTGAACCAGCCAATGTTCCCTATAAATAAGGGACAATGTCATAACGTAAAAGGGAAGAAAAACCGCGAGTGAGTTCGCTAGAATTAAGAGTTAATAAAGATTTTAGAGTGTTTTACGAGGGTCGCCTCCGACCTCGTTTGTATTCCGATCTCGCGACTCGAGTTCGACTAGACGTTGAAAGCATAGCTCGTAACTCGCAGAACGATTGATGATATAAAATGTCGACCAACTCAACTTCCCTTTGTGGAAACCTTTTGTTTTCTTTACTTTCCAGCTTATTTTACGCATGTTTACTTACTCACACTTACTTATCCCACCTCGCTAACATCAAGACTCGCGACCAACATCGTTTTACATTTTAGGCACCTAACAACTAACTATTTGCATTCTAATCTTTTATTTTCAGTAATTATTTTAAGCAACCTAATCTATACTTATTATTATGCTAACTCAAACCGTTGACTGTATTTGAATCTAATTTAACATTTAGAATATATCTTATGATTATTTTTTTATATCAACACCGTTGATATCTTATAGATGCCTATTGTTTGTTGGCCTGTCCTATTTAGATAAAAAAAAATTATAGCATTTGAGATAATCATATACTCTAATTTACCAATTGGTCAACTCTTCATTTGTCGTTACTGAAAATTCGAGAAAAAGTTTATTTTGCGTCCCAATTTTCATGGGGGGACTTAATATTAAGTGAATTACTCTTGAAAATCATGATCACATACAGTAATAGTCACGTGAACAACGAAAGTATTGTAAAGCTTGACAACAAACATAAAGGTAAGAAGCATTAAGTGCCAGGAACATGAATGACGACGGTGAAGACAGTAACGAGGCCGAAGTAAATAAAGGAATGAAGAAGAATTGAGTATCCACTGGTCTCCATCTTCCCAAAGTCAACAAAGTTATTGTTGCCAGGAACTTGAAACAGCAATCCCGGCGTCAGCAAGATGAACAACACCGTCGCTATAATCGCCTGTACCCACTCCGTCATTGAAATTTATTTAACAAAGAGATACACAAAAGAGAGAAAGATACGTTTGTATTAATAGAGAGAGAACTCCTCGTGGTTGGTGAAATGGCATAATACTTGTGACATGGCGTTACACGTCAGCATCTGTCCTGGTCGAAATGTGATTTTGAAGACTTTTTTGGTTTATGTCGTCGAGAGATTCGTAAGAACGATGGTTGGGTTGTCTCTCTCAGTCTCCAATATTATTAATCATTGGCTCTCGTTGACCGACTAAAAAGAAGATGAAACTAACTCTGAAGTGCATGGGTAAACAAAACGACATTTCAAAAAGTAGATAGGAACGAATTTGTTTTTTTAACTAAGCATGATTTTGATATTGATATATGTACATTAGCTGGCAATCATTCTTTTTTTTAGTCAATTTTTGTGGGTCACAAATGGGTTAGTCACTAATCCGAACTCTCATAAATGAGAGGAGCAAATGCTTTTACGGGGACTTGTAGCCTCGACCTGATAACAATGACGCCAATGACTTAAAAATGAAGAATGTCGAAAACTTTCGAAGGGAGAAAGAACACTCCCTGAGGTTAGGTTTGAGAGTCTCCAAGCTGGCTCATGATACCACTTGATACACGGCCACTTGATGAAGTTACGCCCTTGGAGTAGAACTAGACTTAGGCCTGATAACAATGACGCCAATGACTTAAAAAGGAAGAAGGTCGAAAACTTTCGAAGGGAGAAAGAACACTCCCTGAGGTTAGGTTTGAGAGTCTCCAAGCTGGCTCCTGATACCACTTGATACACGGCCACTTGATAAAGTTACGCCCTTGGAGTAGAACTAGACTTAGGCTAGCGTCTTGAGGCGGACACAAGTCAAATCTCCCAAACCCTAAGCACAAAGAACACGAAAATTTAAGATCTAGATAATGCGTGAAAATATCAAGAAAAGTCGAGAGAGAATGGTAAATATTGAAGAAACGGTCGAGGGTTGGGTACGGCTACGCTGACTGTACAGGGAGAATGTTGCGTGATTCTCACGACCAGGTGACTCTGGATCGAGTTGAAACTTGTTGGAGGTTCCTTGGAGCGAAAATGATGAAGATCGATTGAGGTAGATCTTGGGGTTTGAACGTTTTGGTCGAATGAATATGTTTGAGGTCGCGCAGTACGAGCGGGTACAGCCTCGCCAAGCCGTACAAGGCAAACTTCTCTGAGTTTCACGTCCAGATGAACTACAATCTTGACGAGACTTGGTGGAGATGAATCTCAGGAGAAAAGATGAGGATCGATCGGGACAGAACATGCAGATCACCAACATAGGACGACGAGTAACGGTGAGGTGGCGGTACTTACACGGCAGGCGATAAATCCGGTACGATTGTTGCAAATGATGAGGAATGAAGGGGAAACAATGAGGACCACCAAGGGGATGAAGAACCCTTGGATACACCTTAGGAGATCTAAGATATTACGCACTTAGTTCGCTTGAGATATGACGCACTCAAGCAAATGAGCTAACAATAAACTCTCTCAGTTGTTGATTTCAAAATGTTAGCTAAGGGAAAAGTTTGGACATAAGAGAGTTTAAATACTCAAGGAAAGGAAGGGAGCCCTAAAACAAATGGGCAAAACACAAAACTTAAAGAGAGAAATGACAAGGACGCGTATTGAGAGCTAACAGTCATATTTTGGCTAAGTGTTCGGATGACTCTCTTGGCGCGCCTTGGAGACTATGAGTTGGTTCATGTGCAATGGGCCTCATTAAAAATCTTGGTGGTAAAACCAATTGGGAGAAAACCCACCTGAGTACCCCGAACCTTCTCTAGTTCCGAACTAGGCTCTTGAAGACACAAGGAGATAAATGCTTGGATCCGACTCCTTCTCCTTTTTCACGAAATGGAAAGTCTTCTCCAAGTCTTCCATGCGTGCATCATGGCTCCAACAAGCCTCTTCGCTTGTGCTCTCGTGATGGGACCTGTTGGGATTTGAAGAGAAGTCTCTTCTTGTATCATCTTTGGTACTTGGCTTCTCACGCGTGTATCAAAAAGATTGTGTTAAGATTGCTTATTGGTTGTATGAAATTGATCTTTATGCGTCTTAGTTGTGTGATTGGTCAAAAGATTGTGTTGATTGCATGATTAAGAGAAAAATTTCTACGACAAGAGTGAATTAGTCTATTTGAGGAATTCTTAGACCTAAGATTAATATTGCATGATAGAATTGAGCATTGCAAGCATGAACCTATCCGCCCAAATCTATTTCCTAGCCCATTTGCCTAGGTTTATCTTTGTTACAAGTTTTAATCGCTTTCATTGACTTTTCTATGCTACATTTGACTTTCTGTCTTAAATTGATTTGGTTAACTATGAATGTTAGTGATAGTTTCAAATTCGAATTAACTTAGACTAGATGGATTCTCTATAGGCTGATTGACTAATTGCACCCCGATTTAGTTCGACATGATACACCCCACACAAGATTTCTAGCCCATAGAAATATCGAGTTATCAAATTGGCACCGTTGTCGATTCAGAACTTTTAACTAACAAGTAGTTCTTTTCATCCATTTAGGACTAAGTTTTCTTTTATCTCATTTAATCATCTCTCTACTTTCTCTGTTTTGTGATTTCAGGAACATGATTATCTGAACTTCGAGAAGCAGAGATATTCACTCACCTCAACTGTCTCAACTTTGGGATGGAACCTGCGTATAACGTTGCGGGCGTGAATCTTATTCCACACCCACCCACCCGTACTATAGGCCCTGCCACCGCGTGCCAGAATCCGAGCCCCGCCTATTGTTTCAAACAACTTCGAAATCAATTACAGTTTGATTACCATGGTCCAAGGGAAAAAGTTCCATGGTTTTTCAATGGAGGACCCATTGGATCACCTAGACACGTTTGACTTGCTCTGTAACATAATTTAGATGAATGTGGTCAGTGAAGACGCACTGAAGCTTTGTCTTTATACATTCTCTTTGGGCGACCTTGCAGACCATTAACAAAATACACTACCAAAACACTTCATTGCTACTTGGGACGAGGTGCAAGAGAGGATTCTTGTCAAATTTTTACTCTGTTTATAGGACCGCTCGGTTACTATATGTGTGATTTTGAGTTTTTCCCAACTAGATAAAGAATCCCAAGGTGAAGCTTGGGACCGTTTTAGAGGGTATAGTGGAATGTCCGCATCACAGTTCCTTTGATGTCAGTCTGCTCAGTACACTCTATTGCGAGTGTAGATGAAAGAGGTCAAAATAGCAATGCCCTTAATTGATGCTTTCATGCTTGTCCCGCAGTACAACAAATTCCACAAAGATGCAATAAAAAATAAGTTAAGGATTTAGAAAGCATGGTAGTTCTCACCACAGNCTATTGCGAGTGTAGATGAAAGAGGTCAAAATAGCAATGCCCTTAATTGATGCTTTCATGCTTGTCCCGCAGTACAACAAATTCCTCAAAGATGCAATAAAAAATAAGTTAAGGATTTAGAAAGCATGGTAGTTCTCACCACAGAGTATAGTGCAATCATTCAAACCATAAACGCCTCGAAAAAACTATAGGACCCATGGAGTTTTACTATACCATGCTCTTTATGCCCTTTCACTTTCAATAAATGTTTATGTGATCTTGGAGCAAGTGTGAGCGTTATGCCACTCTCCATTGCAAGGAAATTGGGTTTTACTATTTTAAAACCTTGTAGGGTCTCATGAGTTCTTGTAGACATATCAGTAAAGATCCCAATTGGAACATTAGAAGATCTACCAATCCGGCTTTGGAACACAAAGATCCCGACTGACTTCATTTTCCTCGAGATGGAAGAGAAGCCAAAAGACCCGCTTATCTTCGGAAGACTTTTCCTAGCAACTGTTGAGGCCATAATAGACGTGAAGAAAGGGAAAATATCTCCGTATTGGCAAAGATCAAGGACAACAATATGATATGAGAGAGATTATGAAAAAACCCGCTATCACTTACCAAATCTTCAGCCTAGAGATCATGGATGAACTTGCAAACGAGTATTTCGAAGAACTGAGCAGGGAAGATGCCCTGCAAGAGACTTTCACAAGGGAAGAATGTGAAAATGAAATGCTTGGGATTAAGGTCGATGATGTCTTATGTTTTTAGCCATTTTTAAGATTCATTTTCATTCGTTTCTCGCTAGTTTATGTCACATTTAGAGTCCTTTAGGTTGCATTTGCATGTCATGATCATGTTTCAAGTGTGGAACCGAGCTTAAGGTGAGAAGCGGAGCTTATGGAGCATTTTAGTGCATTTTGGAGCAAAAAGAAAACAAGTCCATTTTTCATGGAGCTCGCACCAGACACTCTCTCCCGATCAACATGATCGGTATATTGAGGAGTTGTGCCTCAGAGAATCATACCGGTCTGGACCTCACCGGTACCCAAACCGGTCATCTATCCACACGTTTGTTCCCATTCACCATACCGGCCACCCTGATGACCCGGTAATTCTCGACGAAGTCTCGCCCCGATTGCCCTGAAGACCGGTACCTAGACCAATGTTATTTTGCCGTTTGTGCCAATGAAGTCCATATCAGTCAGGCTCGTGAGACCATACCAGTCTGCCTGACCGGTACCAGCTCTTCGTCCATTTTTAAACTAAAAGATTTTAGGCTTTTTAAAGGAGACTATAAATAGTAGTCAAAATCCCTTTTTCATGGGTGTTGAATTTTATATTTTTTCTCTAAAACTCCTTATTGTCTTTGATCTATTATAGAATCTTGTAATACTTTTCTTAGTAATTGCATTTCCATCTTACTTTCTTCTCTTGTTTGATTCCATCAATGGTTCAACAAGATTCCCTTTTGAGATTTTGTGTTGAAACTATGATGTGTGAGTAGTTTTCTTATTAAGTGAGTAGGTAAGGTAGATTAGGGTGATTGATGATTGATTATGATGCTTAGAGCTTGAATTGTTAATTACCTTCTCTTATTGGATGTGCTTAATGTTAGAATATGATTGATCACCTTGTTCTAGACCTTAGACAAATTATTGTCCGAAAGGTGTTCGATGAAATGTTTGAATGAATCTTTTAAGAGCTAAATGAGGCCTAACCAAGGGACTGTGCTAGGATTGTTTAGTAGTTTGATAAGTTGGTATTTTTCCTCTTCACTATTGTCTAATGAGAGACTAAATATTGGGTTCTTAATAATATAGTGGGAGAGTAATGACTCGGGTTTTATCGAACCAAAATCGGGGGTTGATTACGCACTAATTCTATGGAGAGATTACTAAGTCTTGGTGGATAATAGATGTTTCACTAACAAGATCTATTTGAAACATAAACAAGATAGCTATAAAACAAGAAAGTCAACTCAATCAAACAAAAGTCAACAATTACGATTAAGAAAATATAAATCAAGAACTAAGCAATTGGGAAATGGCAATCGACTTGGGTAATCAAAACTACTATTATGCTGCTCATTTCTAACATTAAAATGCTAATCCTTAGTCTAGGATCTATCTAATGAAGGTTAACCCAATCCCTTGGTGAAAACCCCTTCACCAATCATACATTTGAACAATCCCTTGACTAAACACATGATTTGCGAGCAATAAACTCTAGTCCATACAACTACTAAACAACCCTAGCATAATCCATTGGTTAGGCCTCATTTAGCACCTAAAAGACTCATTCAGACATTTCATCGAACACCTTCCAGACGATAATTTGTCTAAGTTCTAGAACAAGGTGATCAATCCTATTCTAGCCTTAAACACATCAAATAGGTGAGAATCATAACAATTTAAACCCTAAGCAACATAATAACAATCTTAATCACCCTAATCTACCATTATCAAATCCCTTAGTGAGGTAACTACTCACCCATGGTTTTGGCATAAACTCTCAAGGGAAAGAAATGCCTCACCATGATTGATTCAAGATTAAAGAAAGAGTTGAAAAAGGAGATATTAATAATATAAAATTCAAGATTCACAAGAATCCAAAATGATTCCCAATAGTTCTAAAGAGAGGAAGAGAAAAACTAGAAGAGAAAACAAAAGATAAGATAAGATTAAAATAAGGAAGCTCCTCAATTTATAGTCATTTTCGAAACTGGGTAGCTGGACCGGTCACGTGGACCGATCAAGTCAATAGGCCAGACCGGTCCCAAATCCCTTAGGGTTGGTCCGGTGCAAAGATGACCGGGATATAGTCCGGGCTGAGGATCGCAGAACTGGGGGCGGTGTAGAAGAAAATGAGCCCTGGCCGATCTAATTGATGCGGAAGGGATATCGGTCCACGTAGGGTTGGTCTCCTTTCTTTTCTTCATTCCTTTTTCACTATCCCTTAAGGCTTCTTTTTCATTCCTTGGTGGTTTCTTTTTCTTTTCCCAATCTTTCAATATTTTTGTTCCTTTTTCAATCCATTCCATTGTTCAAGCAATCCATCAAGATAGGCAATTTCCAACTTAAGCTACCAATAACTCGAATAAACCAAGTCCTAGAGATACCCAAGTTTTCTTCCATTCTGTTCTGATGCCTAAACTACCTAAGCTTCCTGGATAGATGCTCACAAATGTCGCTCTCTATACTTGCAAGATTTTATAAAATCATCAATCACTAAATCATGGAAAATAAGAACTCACATGTGTTTGGGTCAGGGGAGCTTCGGGTGAGAGGAATCATCCTAAAAGTGAGGATGACCAAGTCGGACTACAAATGTTTCGGTTAGTGAAGCCCGAACTCGTTGCTCAAAATGTTAAAAGCCATGAAACACAAGAGAATGAGATTGATCATGCTAATTGAGAATTCAAATTAAGATCCAATATCATGGAAGCAACAATATACTAGCAAATTTCAACAACCAATGACAAAACTTTTTAGGCATCAAGATCAAGAGCAAAAGACTTCGAGACGCTTCAAGACCACTAAGCTAGAATCGATGATCGAAAATCCTAGGTGCTTCGATTCTCTTTTGAAAAAAGAGTGCAACACAACCTATATGTGACTCAATCTACACTCGAATGAATGCAAACTACATGATAAACCCGAATGAAAACAAAATCTTTTTTGGTTTATGAAAATTTTTGATTTTTTTGGTTTTTTATGAAACATAGATATTAACAACGCATAATTACTCAAACAAAGAAAAAAAGACAAAACAAACAAGATTAACAAAAGGTGGTTCCTCCCCTAAACTTAAATCACACAGTGTCTGTGGGATCCAAGTAAATAGAAAGAATCGAAAAAACAAGGGAAGACAAAAATATGCATATTTACAAAGGTGCGGAAGGTTACCTCGTACCAGTCAGGTTAACCGGTATGCTGCCCGGGACGCGTCTCGCGAATGATGGACCACTTTGGAGCATGACCGGGATAAGTTCTCCGGGATGAGTCTTCGGGAATCGACACCGGTATGGGTTTCCTCCGTTACGGAGATCAAGCCACGTCACGCCAAAGGTGTACCGAACTAATTAGACCGGTATGATGACCGGTATAAGCTCCAAAAAATCCTCTCATGGAGTTGTACCAGTACGTACCAACCGGTACGGTTGACCGGTCCTGTCACATCGGTCTTGTCTTACCATTGCTTGTCTTTTTCTCAACCTCGGTTCCACTCGAGCCATTTCCAACTGGTTCCTCCAAGTGCTCATCGGGTGGATCATCTATAAGCTCTGCGGACAAAGCTTGACCATAATTGGCGTCTTGCTTCCTCACCGACTTGTTTGTATAACTTTGGATACGACCATTTCCCAAGTTCACTTTGATTATCCCTTCTTGAACCTTGATTGTCGCAACGACAGTTGCTAGGAACGGTCTTCCGAGAATGAGCGGGTCCTTAGGATTGTCTTTCATTTCCATCACCATAAAATCGGTTGGAACTGTGACATCCCCTAATCTCACTAGAAGGTTCCTCATCATACCAACCGGCTTTTGCACGGATATATCGGCTAACATCAAAGAGAGGCTGCAAGGTTCAAAAGAATCAAAACCAAGCTTGTTAGCAGTCGAAAGAGGCATGATACTTGCGGAAGCACCTAAATCACACAAGCAATTTTTAAAAGTAGAAAAGCCAAGAGTAAGTGGGAGAGTGAAACTCCCTGGGTCTTCAAATTTGTTGAGATCCTTGTCTGCTTGAGTGACGACCTTGTGGCGACCGGGAAATGGAAGTTTAGGCACATAGGAAGGCGGTTCATAGGTTGGAGCTTTTTGAGAGGCATCCTTCTCACGAGCAACCTTTCTTTTCCTTTGGCCTTCATCCATCGGGAAGCTCACCCCCTATCTAGTTTCTCATTATCCTTGATGAGAACACATGTAGAGATGGAGTTGGCATACTCCAAGGTGGTAGATTCCGCTTTGCTCGGTAGTTGGGCCATTAGTTGCTTAGAAGTGGAGGATAATTGGGCCACTTTGTTATCTAGAACTGTCAAATGAGAGGCAAGTTCAACCACTTTTTTATCTACATTCTTTATATGTGAGGCTAAGCCATCAAACTTGGTATTGAGATCATTATAAACGTTATCAATCTTGGCATGGACTTCCTGCTTGAATGCATTGAAATCAAGGGAAATTTGGTTTTGACCTCCCAAGATTTGCTTCAACATTTGGAGAGTTTGGTCCTCTTTGGGTTGGTATTGCTGCCCGGGTGGAAAGTAGCCTTGAGGTATTGGCATGGGAATGGGATGCTGGTAGTGAAATCCCGTTTGATAGCCGTGGTGGTTTCCATAGGTTGCTAAGCGATCAAGCTTTGCATGAAGCTAAGCGATCTCTATCATGATGACTCTCTAATGTACATGAAGAGTCAAAAACAGAGAGAGTAGGGAAATTAGTAAAAGAAATAGAATTACTTAGTCCCATACAAATTCAAAGTCCTAATAGCAAATCAAAATCCCGAATCTGCAACAACGCCAATTTGATAAAAGGATTTTTCCCTTTTATTAATCAAATGTAGTATAAAGGGTTTAATATCGAACCAATTCGGGAGTGAGTCACATACTAGGACTATAGAGAATTCATCTAGTCTAAGTTAATAGAGGATTTGCTCTGTCACTAAACAATCATAAACAAGCAAATTAACTAAAACAAGCAAAACAAAAAAGTCAACCAAAAAGTCAACGAAACCGAATAAACTTGAAATAAAAGATAAACTAAGCAAATGGGCAACGATAATTGACTCGGGTGATCAAGACTACAAATGTGCTACTCGTTTCTATCATTTAAATGTTAATCCTTAGTCTAGGATCTATCTAATGAAGGTTAACCCAATGCCATGGTGAAAACCCCTTCACCAATCATGCATTTGAACAATCCCTTGACTAAACACATGCTTTACGAGCAATAAACTCAACATGTAGAGTTCCTAGGCAAGTGTAATTCAAACAAAGAAATGCATGTAAGAGAGATAAAACAATAGAATTAAATGCAGTCTTTGCTTTGGACGGAAATTGAAGTTCCTTAATGATTCTTGGGTTGGATCAAATTTATTGGGCTTCTTTTATGGATAAGGATCATATAAAAATTCGGGTTTTAGCCTGGTTCACCCTGGTCTGGTCGGAACACATCGATGAATGCGCACACGTCTGATTCGCGTATCTGAAAGATAACCTGACTTGTAAATTGCATAGCTTCTTCTTCTGAACTCCAAATGAGGTGATTCTTCTTCGAAAGGTTTTGTAATTGAGCTGATAACGTTCTCCAAGTGGTGTAATGCATTTGAACTTCGTGGTTGGGGAAAAATGCATCAAACAGTGACAATATGTCCTTTCTAGCCAGATTGGAGATGTGCACCCAGTTTGAATAAACTATAATCCAGCTGCTGGTTGGATGATCACATCAAAATTCTTTTCTTCTGCCCATGATTGTATCACTTCACCAATACAGTCAACCTGAGATGCCTTCCAATTACCTCCCTCCTCAAGTTCAACCTTCACTAACGCCCATACCCGAACCACCAATCAATTCCGCGGACCAAACCAACCTCCTTCTCAAGCAGATTCTTAAAGGTCAACAACATATTGCATTGGAATTGGTGCTTTCAAGAAAGAGATAAATGAGATAGTTGAGGAGACCTATAACACCCTTCACACTAAATTCGAGCAAATGGTATCTCACATGCAAACCATGGACCTTCAAATGAATGAGCTCACCTTAGCAAAGAATCGATCCAAAGGAACTGATCGATCTTCTTCTACCACTAGCCCGGAAAATGTGAATGCCATCACACTTAGAAGTGGAAGAGCACTTTCTCCACAAACTCTCATCGAAGACAATGAGATCCAAAGTGAGGGGGTACCTCGAGAAAGATAAGGTTCAAGATGAACATCTAAATGTACCTATTGAAAGCCCCGAGCATCCGATAGATGATGAAATACAAAGAGATGAGAACCTTGTTACCAATAAAGCTAAAGGAAAAACCACTGTATGAATCAAGACTTCCATTTATGGGATGATTCAAAAACAAACTAATGGCGAAATATAGATCCCAATTTGAGGAACAAATGAATGAAGTTCAGATAGCTATGCCGCTCATTGATGCATTCATGCTCGCTCCACATTACAACAAATTCCTCAAAGATGCCATCAAGAAGAAACTCAAGGACCTCGATGGCGTGGTAGTTCTAACCAAGGAGTGTAGTGCAATCATCCAAACTCAAAACGCCCCATCCAAGCTGGAAGATCCCGGATGTTGCACGGTCTTTCCAAACACCTGAAAATGCAATATGTACACGAATGCAATCCTAAAAGACTCTAAAATGACCGAAAATGCACAAAACCGAGGGAAAGACGGGACTAAAATGATGATAAAAACGAGTATATCATAGTGCAATAATCCAAACTGCAAACGCCCCATCCAAGCTGGAAGATCTAAGGAGTTTCACTATCTCATGCTCCTTAGGACCTTTTAAATTTGATAGATGTTTGTGTGATCTAGGTGCTAGCGTTATCGTTATGCCCTACTCCATTATCAGAATGTTGGGATTTACTGTGTTTATGCCTTGCAGGATATCCATAGTGCTAGCAGACAGGTACGTGAAGATACCAGTAGGAATCTTAGAAGATTTACCGGTCTGACTTGGGAAAACCGAGATACCCACCGATTTCGTCTTAAAGATGGAGGAAGAACCGAAAGACCCCCTTATCTTTAGGCGCCTTTTATTAGCTACAATGGGAGCAATCATTGATGTGAAAAAGGGAAAATTGACCTCCATATAGGAAAGGATTAAATTCAACAATACGATATGAAGGAAGTATTGAGGAAGCCATCCATATCAAACCATGTCTTCAACATTGATATCATGGATGAGCTTTCCAATGAATACATAGAAGATTTTGTTCAAGAAGATGTCTTGCAAAAAGCCCTTAGCGAAAACAAAAGTGAAGATGAAGTTGCTGGAGCCTAAATTGGTAGCATGCAAATGAGACTAGATGGATTCTCTATAGGTTGATTGACTAATTGCACCCCGATTTAGTTTGACATGATACCCCCACACAAGATTTCTAGCCCATAGACATATCGAGTTATCAAATTGGTACCGTTGCCGATTCAAAACTTTCAATTAACAATTAGTTATTTGCATCCGTTTAGGACTAAGTTTTCTTTTATCTCATTAATCATCTCTCTAATTTCTTTGTTTTGTGATTTCAGGATATAGATTATCTGAACTTTGAGAAGCAGATATATTCACTCACCTCAACTGTCTCAACCTCGTGATGGAACCTGCGTATAACGCTACGGGCGTGAATCCTATTCCACACCCTCCACCCGTACTATAGGCCCTAACGCCGCGTGCCAGAATCCAAGCCCCGCCCATTGTTTCAAACAACTTCAAAATCAGTTCCAGTTTGATTACCATGGTCCAAGGGAACACGATTCATGGTTTTCCATTGGAGGACCCATTGGATTACCTATACACATTTGACTTGATCTGTAACACAGTTTAGATGAACGTGGTCAGTGAAGACGCACTGAAGCTTCATCATTATATATTATCTTTGGGTGACTGTGCCCACCATTAGCAAAAGACATTACCCAAATACTTCATTGCTACTTGGGACGAGGTGCAAGAGAGGATTCTTGTCAAATTTTTACTCTGCCATTATGACCGCTCGGTTAAAATGTGCGATTTGAGTTTTACCCAACTAGATAAGGAATCCCTAGGTGATGCTTGAGACCGTTTTATAGGGTATAGTGCAATGTCCGCATCATGGTTCCTCTGATGCTAGTATGCTCAGTACACTCTATCGTGACCTCCAACCAAAATACCGCAGGGTGCTCGACACATCGAGCCATGAAAATTTCTTTAGGAAAATTGTGTCTGACGACCTACTTTTGGTTGAGAACTTGACGTACAACGACAATCATTATGATGACGATTACGATTATCCATTTTGTGACATATATAATGGTTGGGAAGAGAAATACAAGCGAGAAATATAGGTATTGCTTGAGAAACTTTAGCGGCTAATGACTGCAAAACAAAGCACAGTTAAGTTTTTGGGTGCCATGGATGGCGGACTTCTTGCAGACTTGCCTCATGAAGAAATTCAGTATGTAGGTAATCAAAGTTACATGCGAGGGTTCAATAAGCTCTAAACGAACCATACTTTTCCCTACAGAAACCCGCATGTCCCTTCCAACTAAGGCGATTTCTAGGCACACACCAACACATCATAACTCAACCCGGTTTTGGCAAAACCAGCAGCTTCCACCAAAAACCAAGTTTCTACACCGCCCCAATTTTTTAAAACTCTCCTAACCCGAACAATGAGTCTATCTTAAATGCATCGGAAGATCAAAACACCCAACTTCCCAAGCAACTCCTAGGCAGCCAAACAAGTAATACTCTTGCGATTGAGGATTTAAAAACTGAGTTTCATGCCAAAATTTGATTCTTTCTATGGTAATCTCAATACCAAATTTGAGCAGACGACATCTTATATGCAAACCTTTGACCTCCAAATGGGTGAACTTACCTCTAATTCAAAGCGCCTACTAAGCCATCCTCCGAACAAACCCGAGACAAAACTGGTCGATTTTATGCAGGCCATTACCCTTTGGAGTGGTAAGGCGCTACCTCCTCGTGTTCTCATCGAGGAAAATGAGAAACAAGGTTAGGGGGTGACGGTTCAAGTACATGACATCGATGATGTTGTAGAAGTTGTCAATGAGAATATTGTGAAAGAGAAGCAAGTTAAGAAAATGGTTGTTGAGTCAAGAGGAAAGAAAACGCCTACTTGTGAGGAAGAGAAAGCTACAACCAAGGCTAAAGTTTCAAACTACCTTCGGATGAGGGTGACATGCTTGAGAATACGGTCGATGGTGTCTTGTGCTTTTTGGCCGTATTTAGGATTCATTTTCATTCGTTTCTCACTAGTTTAGGTCGCACTTACAGTCCTTTAGGTTGCATTTACATGTCATGATCATGTTTCAAGTGTGGAAGCTTAAGGTGAGAAGCGGAGCTTATGGAGCATTTTAGTGCGGTTTGCAACAAAAAGAAGACAAGTCCTTTTTCGTGGAGCTCGCACCGGACACTCTCCCCCGATCAACATGACCGGTATCTGGAGGAGCTGTGCCTCGGAGAATTATACCGGTATGGACCTCACCGGTACCCAAACCGGTCATCTATCCACACTTTTGTTCCCGCTCACCATACTGGTCACCATGATGACCGATACTGCTCGAAGAAGTCTCGCCCCGATTGCCCTGAAGACCGGTACCTAGACCAATGATATTTTGCCGTTTGTGCCAATGAAGTCCATATCGGTCAGGCTCCTAAGACCATACCGGTCTGCCTAACCAGTACCAACTCTCTGTCCAGTTTTAAACTAAAAGATTTTAGGCTTTTTAGAGGAGACTATAAATAGTAGTCAAAATCCCTTTTTGTGGGTGTTGAATTTTATATTTTCTCTTTAGAACTCCTTATTGGCTTTGATCTATTAAAGAATCTTGTAATACTTTTCTTAGTAATTGCATTTCCATCTTACTTTCTCCTCTTGTTTGATTCTATCAATGGTTCAACATGATTCCCTCTTGGGATTTTGTGTTGAAACTATGATGTGTGAGTAGTTTTCTTACTAAGTGAGTAGATTAGGTAGATTAAGGTGATTGATGATTGATTATGATGCTTAGAGCTTGGATTGTTAATTACCTTCTCTTATTGGATGTGATTAATGCTAGAATAGGATTGATCACCTTGTTCTAGACCTTAGAAAAATTATTACCCGAAAAGTGTTCGATGAAAAGTTTGAATGAATATTTTAAGAGCTCAATGAGGCATAACCAAATGATTGTGCTAGGATTGTTTAGTAGTTGCATAGACTAGAGTTTAATGCTGATTAATCGCGTGATTAGTCAAGGAATTTTACAATTGGATGATTAGTAAAGGGATTTCTACCAAGGGATTTTATTGATCTAATTTAGATAGTTCTTAGACTAAGGATTGGCATTGATTGGTAAAATTGAGCATCTTAAGCATGATAATGATTACCCGAGTCGATTACCTTTACCTATTCGCTTAGTTCTCTCTAATTATTAGCTAAATCGTTCTTGTTGACTTTTGTTTATTTGGGTTTACTTTCCTTGTTTTTCTTCCATTGCTATTGAATTCGAATAAATTTGTTTCGTGACAAAGCATCTCTCATATATCACCTAAACTTAGCCATACTCTCAATAGAATTTGTGAGTAGTCAACCCCCGATCTTGGTTCGATAACTTTCTTACCTATTCTACATTGATACCGTTTTTCGTCTCATTAATTGATAGTGAAGGAAAAAACGTACTTATCAATTGGCGTCGTTGCCATTATTGGGACTTTAGATTACCATTCTTTAGTTGGGTTTGGTAGGGATTAGGTATCCTTATTCTCAGTTACTAATTGTTCATTCATCTACTTTCAAAGGACCAAAGTCAACAATTTGAAGAAGAGCTTAAAGATTGAACTCCTCTAACCTTCTCCACTACACTATGGACGAAGAAAGTCAACAACCTCAACCGGATCCCGACCAAAACCCACAACATCTCCCTCAAGATGATCCTCCTCCAAGAACAATAGAAAAAACATTTGCACCAAAGATGCTTGATATTAGATTCGGAGATTGAGCACCACCAACTGAGGCTTCTCACATCGAGATTAGTCCGAGCTTGCTAGTAATGGTATTGAAGAGAAAATTTCATGGTGATCCCGCAGAGAACCCTTTGGAACACCTAGATTACTCTGATAAGATTTGTGGGACGGTTCATATACACAGTGTGAGTGAAGACGCTTACAAGCTTCGACTCTTCCCTTTTTCATTAGGCAACAAAGCAAAAGACTAGGAATGCTACACCCACTTGGGACGCTTGTAAGCAAGCCTTCCTAACATGATTCTTCTCTTGCAACCTGATTGCAATGATAAAGAGAGAAATGTCAACCTTCACCCAATGCCCAACTGAATCTCTTCACGCCACATGATCTCGTTTCAAAGGACATCTCCGTCAATGCCCTCATCACGGTTTCCCACCCGATTCCCTACTCATTACATTCCACCGCGGTCTCTTCTGCCATTACAAAATTATGTTGCACACTGCAAGCTCGGTCAATTTCTTTGACAATAACTACACTGATGGTGTTCAGCTCATTGAAAACTTGGCTATGAGCGAAGCCGCCTATGGAGAACCTTTCCAACTATATCTCCCGAAAATTACGCCCCAACACTTGACTATAACCTGGATATCCAATCCTTACACGCTAAGCTCGATCATCTATTCACTCCTACTCCCGATTCCGATCCACACTCACCTAACATCTGCAGAGGTTCAGTTCTTGGGTCTTCAAGGCTACCAACCACCTCTCCATCGCCCTCTCCTCGGTACTAACCTTTTGACCCCACCACCTTACCTCTCCTCATTTCTTCGCCAATACAGTCAACCCGAGATGCCTCCCTATTACCTCCCTCCTCAAGTTCAACCTTCACCAACGCCATACTCGAACCGCCAATCAATTCCGCGGACCATGCCAACCTCCTTCTCAAGCAGATTCTTGAAGGTCAACAACATAATGCATTGGAATTTGGTGCTTTCAAGAAAGAGATAAATGAGAAAGATGAGGAGACCTATAACACCCTCTTTACTAAATTCGAGAAAATGGCATCTCACATGCAAACCATGGACCTTCAAATGAATGAGCTCACCATAGCGAAGAATCGATCCAAAGGAATCGATCCATCTTCTTCTACCACTAGTCCGTAATATGTGAATGCCATCAGACTTAGAAGTGGAAGAGCAATTCTTCCACGAACTCATCAAGGACAATGAGATCTAAAGTGAGGGGGTAACTACACCGAAAGATAAGGTTCAAGATGAACATCTCAATGTACCTATTGAAAGCCCCAAGGATTCGATAGATGATGAAATACAAAGAAATCAACAACTTCTTACCAATAACGCTAAAGGAAAAGCCACTGTTGAGGATGAACCCCCATTGAAAACTTCAACTTACAAACCACCACCATATGAACCAAGACTTCCATTTCTGGGATGATTCAAAAACATACTCATGGAGAAATATAGAGCCTAGTTGGAGGAACAAATGAAAGAAGTTCAGATAGCTATGCTATTCATTGATGCATTCGTGCTCGCTCCGCATTACAACAAATTCCTCAAAGATGCCATCAAGAAGAAACTCAAGGACCTCGATGGCATGGTAGTTCTAACCAAGGAGTGTAGTGTGATAAACAAACTTTTATCTTATGCCTACTGCTACTATAGAAGAGTAGAGTAGAGCAAAATATAACTGTTGCAAATGAAGTAGATGAGGGTGTATATCGAACCAAATCAGGAGGTTTTACTAGAGACAACAGACTTATAAGGAAATTCTAGGTCTAAGCAGGATTTTATATCTGTCACTAAAAATCCTGTTAAAATTGTCATTTGATTGTAGCAAAGGCAAGTGAGCATTCAACAAGCAAATTAAAGCGGGAAATTAACGAAGACTTAAATAAAGAGAAAGTAGGCAATTGATCAGGCAACAAATTTCAGGCAAGGATCCTAGGTCTAGGGGCTCCGGTTTTAATCTTATCTTAGGGTTAAGGATTTAAATATGGACTCAACCACTCTCGCATAAAGAGCCTCTCTCGAAATAACTCTAACACCGCACTCTCATGTCCAAACGCTTTGAGAAACCCCGAAGCAGTGACTTTCCCATAACCCATCCTAAATGCTATCCTAACATGCTTTAATACCGCGCTCTCGCGTCTACAGATCTAGGCAATCAAGAATATCATTTAAAACTGAATAAGGCATAAACTAAAACCTAACTATCCCATTTAGGGTTTAGAAGCTTTCTTTAGATCACGACTGAGCCGGCCGGACTGCAGTCAAGCCTTAAGAGTACCTTATCACATAAGATACTTGTAGTTATAAACCCCGGAACACCAGATCTATAGACCCAATGCCTTGATCTAGCCTAACCAATTACCTAAGGGGAACTACTCATAATTCATAATTGAAACGAACAAATAACAAGCAAAGATCTGATTCATTAAACTTAAGGCAAGGTTCCTTAGAGCAAAACAAACAGATCTAAAACTACACAAACTAGACTAAAATATTCTCTAACCACCTAGAACGTCACCTCTCTCTATCATTTTCCATTTGCAAATGGTGACAAGAGGTGACTATTTATAGCTGAGCAATCATGGGCATAAATGTCCATTTTTGGCAAATTCTCAGGCGAATATCGGCCAAGGGGTGGCCGATATTGATTTCTTCATGGCCGATGCTCGAATATCGGCAACAGCCTTGCCGATATTGATATGGTCTTGGTCGATGCTGGTGTATCGGCCACAGCCTGGCCGATATTCCCTCTGGTTTACTCCCAGAGTTGACTCGTTTCCGTCATTTTCGTACCCGGATGTTGCACGGTCTTTCCAAACCCCTGGAAATACAATATGTACACGAATGCAATCCTAAAAGACTCTAAAATGACGGAAAATGCACAAAACCGAGGGAAGACGGGACTAAAATGATGACAAAAACCGAGTATATCATAGTGCAATAATCCAAACTCCAAACGCCCCATCCAAGCTGGAAGATCCAAGGAGTTTCACTATCTCATGCTCCTTAGGACCTTTTAAATTTGATAGATGCTTGTGTGATCTAGGTGCTAGCGTTATCATTATGCCCTACTCCATTGCCATGATGTTAGGATTTACTGTGTTTAAACCTTGCAAGATATCAATAATGCTAGGGTTTAGGGTTTAGGGTTTAGGGCTAGGGTTTAGGGTTTAGGGCATAATGGATCGGGTAGATCCTGGTGATTGTGGCTGAACATAAGGTTAGCCGGTGTCGAAAGAGAGGTGATCTCGGAGTTGGGTAGAAGGTTTTGGCGCTTCTGGTTGACAGACGTGAATGAGTATATATATCTATGCCGGAGCATTCCGTCCAGGAATCCGCTTCTCCTCATGTAGTCATAATCCATGGGTCTTGGCTTTACGCCCATACTGTCTTCAGGAAGAGGGACGTTGGCAAAACGCATGATCGAGGTCACAAAACTTCCGATGAATATCTTTGGTGTTGCGTCCTTTGTATTCCAACCCTTCTTCTTAACTGTCATGAATTGCTGACAAAGAAGATTTATCGGACTGAATTTCTGGCCTTCCAACTCCGGGAACAACTGTCGTTTTCGCGGATTGTACGGATCAACGGTGCCAACCCGTGACCTAGAAAACTCAGTTCATCTGCGTGCACAGCTCCAGTCTCACGTCGAGCAGTAAAAGAGTGAGACAGAACCTTGTGCACATATCTTACTGTGGGGTGCCTGATCAAAGATCCCTTCGTAGTGCCAACCTTGAAGTCCTAAGATCCTATTGTCTTCCAAAGAAGCTTCAACTCGGTGTTGACAAGCTTGTTGTCCCTTACGCCACCCTTCGGAAACGAGAAAATATCTGCAATCTCGTCGAATGAGACCCGACGCTCTATGTCATCCCAACCGGTGAAACAGAGATAACCCATGTCTGAATCATCGTCCAGATCTTCGTTCGGAAAGTAAACCTCCAGCGAGGCAAGAAATGCACATGTGTGCTCTTGAAGTACTGGTTGATGAAAATCCAACAGAGAAGCAATACCCATAGCCTCCATGAGCAGTCGGACATCGTCCTCAATGCCGAGCTCTTTTAATGCTGCAACGTCGGGTAAGATCAACTCAACAAATTTATGCTCCATTAGCGCGTGGTCGACGGGGTTTTCCGAGTCCAAGGGCGGAGGAAAGAATGCAAGAGTCTCCAAGGGATCCACTGAGTTCCACGAGGCGGGGAAGAAGTTGGGTCCGAGATCGACGTTGAACTCAATATTGTCCTCAATGTTCTCGACGTAAGGCCCGTGCCTTGACGACGAAAATAAGAGCTTGAGATTTCATACCTTGGTTGTCGGAATGGAGAATGA
>OVAO01000270.1:0-24140 GCA_900406285.1 Biscutella auriculata
AGAAATAAGCAATAGATTTCAAATTAAAAGCTTCAATCTCAACAACAATGTCAAAAGTAGAAGAATAGTTTCACAAAAGAGGAAAGGAGGCTAAGAGAATAGAAGTTTTTTTCTCTAAAGAGGGTTTTAAAACCCTTATATAGTAAGGACAATTAGGGTAAAAAACGTGGTCAACTTTGAGAGAAAAATATTGACTATTGCAGAAATTTCGCGCAACATAGAGCAGATTGTGCTCTATGTTAGAAGATGGTCTGCTCGATGTTGGCTTCAGGAACATAGAGCAGATTGTGCTCGATGTTAGAAGATGGTCTGCTCGATGTTGTGCTTCAGGACCATAGAGCAGATTGTGCTCGATGTCAGGAAGTGATCTACTCAATGTTGTGCTTCAGGAACATAGAGCAGATTGTGCTCGATGTCAGGAAGTGATCTGCTCGATGTTGGCTCATATCCTTGGTCTTTTTTACTCCTTTGTGCTCCAAGTGATCCTTATGTTTCTCCAATCACCTATAATGCAAAAACAAAGCAAAATGCAATCCTAAAGGACTCTAATGCATGCAAAATGGAGGAAACATGTACAATAGTGAACCTAAAAACTAAGCAAAAACCATGCATATCACACCACTCTTATTTATTTTGCTCCTAAAAAAACAACATCTCTGCTCACAACAACATTTTCTTTTACCGGATCAAAGAATCAATATGCAAACTTCCTATTTCAACACCGAGATACACCATACTCTGGCTTCGATCATCAAGTTTCTTGATATGTGGTCCTGCAACCTTTATATGTGCTATGCATTCAAATATCCTTAAGTCATCCAAATGAGGTCGCTTACCGTACCAAGCTTGGTAAGGGGTACTTTCTCCTAGTACTTTTGTCGGCGATCGATTCAAGAGATAGACCGCATGTCGTACCGCTTCCCCTGAAAATTTCGGTGGAACTTTCATGCTTTTAAGCAAACTCCTTGCAGTATCCATCACATTGTGATTCCTCCTCTCTACTACACCGTTTTATTGTGGAATGTACGGTTCCGAGTAATGACGTTCGACTCCCTCTTCTTAGTAGAACTCATAAATTTTTAGTGATGTAAACTCACCGCCATGATCTATACGAAAAGTCTTCAGCTTGAACTAACACTTATTCTCCACAAGTTTCTTGAATTTTCTAAATGCAACAAAGACCTCTTCTTTCTCTCTAAGCATGTATACCCACATCCAACGACTATAATCGTCAACAAGTAAAAGAAATAATTGTTACCAACAATTGTTGTAGGGGTGATAAGACCACACAAGTCTGCATGTATCAACTGCAAAGACTAATTTGCACGAAAGTAGGCCTGGGCAGGGAATGGCAACCTTGTTTGCTTTGCGGTAATACAACTTTCACACATTTGATCGGGCTATGTGATTTTAGGAAACACTAGAGCCAACTCCTTCTCTCCCATCAGCTTTAACGCATAAAAGTTTACATGTCCAAGTCTCGCATGCCATAACCATGTCGGGTCTGCAAGCGATGTCAACAAAGAGATGTGATTGCTTCTCCCGAGAGAAACCTTATACAACCTATTTGGTGATCTCTTCACCTTCATCAACAAAGTGTCATTTTGATCGAACATCTTCAAGAAAGAACCAGACATGGTGATTGTATTCTTTTGTCATTTGATTGAGGTTTAAGATATTACTCTTTAACTTAAGATATTACTTATATTAATCATCATAACTCCTTCAAAATATAACTCCTCCAACATGAGACTCCTCTATTAAACATCCATTGATAAAATTGAAGGTTTGTAACTTCACTAGAGAAAACTTATGTGTATCTTTAATATGTCAAAACAAGTCTAGTTTAATTATTCTCACAAATAATAACTTTTAATACTTTATTAATCATTGTTATAGAAATACGTTGAAGAAAACTTGAGAGACAGTTCAATTCATTCTTATAGCTCTTAATTATTCTTGCATATTTGATGAAACTTACTTGCATTACAAGAAACTATGCATTACAAGAAACTAAAATTTTGCTAATAAAGGGCTTTTCACATGAACAATAATGTCCGAAATTATTGACGATAGTATGATGGTAGTTTGACGATAGATCGATTGTACGATGATCCGACAAATAGTAAACCGTAATATGATGGTTGTTTCTGAGATAATATGTACCATTATAAGTTTGACGGATTTCCAAAAAAGTTCTAGACATTGCAGAACTTGTAAATTTTTGTTGGAAATCGTTTAGAAAATGACATGAATTCAGTTATAAAACCCTCTCATTCTTGTTGTATTTCTAATTAAATAAAAACTTTTCACTTTCTCTCTATCACAATCTTGTCTCGAAGATCTAAATGACTTCATCATCTGATGATTATTTGTTGTCTTAGATGGATAGACTGCATCAAATTTCTGGTTCATGACAAATTAGAAATAGATATGAAGCTGAGATAAAATAATGCATGGTAATTTTTGGAATTTAGGAAATGGTTATGGAAACAAGTAAATATTTTATCATTGTGCTAATTGTACAATCGTAGAACTGTTGATGTAAGTATGAGTTGGAGGCGTTTGTTTGATAAATGGTTTATATCTGATTATAACATATGATATTGGCATGAGGAAGATATTCATTGATGAATTTTTTAGTATTTCGTGAACTATAAAATTTTGGAAATCGTGAATAAATAATTGTCTATGTACAAACAGTTGAGACAATTGAAATGACGAATGATGCAACCGTAAAAGGTGTATCATTGTTTTTGAGGAAGAACATAATAGAAAAGTCTAATTTAAAAGCACATATTTTTTATATGCTAGCTGCAACAAAACTTCCATTATACAAAATATGTAGAAAATAGGAGTAGATGCATGTTGGGTTGTATTGTGGCAACTACCACCATTCTTTTTTTCCTTGATTCTAATCCAATTTTTGTTAGATTAAAACTAATGTTACCTAAAATTTTAATAATTTCTCCCATAAACATTTTCTAAATTTAAATCATTTATAAAATGTACTATTATGTTCAAATAATAATCTTAACTACTTCAATTTAATAATGTAAAAATTACATATTAAATTTATTTATTTTATTAATTAATAAAAAATCCTTATAGATCGAATCATAAATTTAACTGTCTCTACTTTCTTCTCACGATATACTACATGTAAGTTAAAGTGAGTATATTTTCTTCTTTTTAAATTTATTTATTCTTATTTAATTTAATATTAATATTTAGGTACACATTATACAGACCCTTATTGAAGTAGGTAAGAAATGTTTTAGATTATACTTCTTTTTAAAGTGGGGATGTTATACTGGTGGTTTCTCGGCAAAATCGATTTCTGTGGGAAAATGTATGACAGCATTTCTCTCCTCTCTTTCTATATTTATTTGGCTTTTTTGATAAGAAAAGTACTTCTAAAACATAAATAAGAATGTTGCTTAGTGAAATTTGTTTATTTATTGGTATTTAAGGTTATAACTTTTATTTATAAATAAGAAAATTCAAACTTAGATTTAATTTAGAGGCATAAACTTAGAACCATAAATTTTTCTTTTGGATACTACTACAATACAAAAAACATGCTTCTAAGAAATTTACGGTAGGAATAATCTTGATCGAGTTTCCATCAATCTCAATGATTTTATTTTATTGTGAATAATTTTATGGTAATATTTGACCAAATAAATAGGTGGAAAATCTATGGGTAAATTTCCTCATACGGATAATAAATACAAAAGTATATGAAATTGTATGGAGATTTTATTGGAAATAACTATGGGCATATTGATCGTTTGGATCAATTAGAAAAGGTAAACACGGTTCCATGGTTGGTCCGTGATATGATAAGCAATCCACCATTCTTTTTCAGAAATTCTAACACTTATCTAGTCCTTTGGATCTGATTTGACAAAATCGTTTTTAGAAGCTTAAGCTAAAAAATTAAATCATTTTCACTTAAATGGAAATGTGCATCATAAGTTAAAAGAAATTCAGCCTATCAAAAGATTCCATCAAACAATTATCACTAACTAATTTCAGCTTTGAAGACAAAAATTCAAAATGCTCTTCATACTTTTGAAATTGTTCAAATCTTATTTCAGTAAAAACAATAGCTTGATCCATGATATTTACGAAGAAATTGATCCTAATAAAAACCATGCTTTCATCAATATTTTTAACTTCTTCATTAAAACGTCTCTTCATAAAAACCTATAAGAATAATTTTATTTGATAGAGATTTACCGAAAGAAAAAAACAGGTATCTATAACACGAAAAACAAAAAACATAATAAGCACCATACTTTTTCATCAAACGATTATAGAAATTGATTAGATCACTAAAATTATTAAAAAAAAGAAAATTATCCAAACCTTTATTTCTCAATAGAAATTTTAGTTGTGGGAAAACTTTTGAACTTTTTTTTAAATTTCTAGTGTATCGAAGAAGAACAGGTTCTGTAAATAAGGAAATAAATTGTTTTAATACAAAAGTTATTGTAAAAAAGGGAAAAAATGTTTACAGGAAAAAATTGATGTGAAAATGAAAAAAAACTAGTATAGAGAAAAGGAAGAAGAGAACATGCTGTACAGGAAAAAACTGTTGTGAAAGGGAAAAAAACATGATAGAAATAATAAAAATGAGAAAAAAAGAAAAAGTTATTGTAACAAAAAAATGATTTTATGGGTCAATACATTAAAACCTGTGGTCCTCAAATTTGTGTTTCTTTGAAAGGTCTAAAACCAAAGTTTTACCAACTATATAAACGGGTCGGATCTACATTGTTCCTCTAATATTTTAGAAAAAAAAAAATTATATGATATTTTAATTCTATGAAAACTTAGTCGGAAATTACCTACTAATTTCTCATTAATTTCCTATTACCAGAACATATATCATAGTTCTAAATATAGTACCATACTTTTCCTTCTTATTCTTCTCTTTATCGTTCTCCACCTTTTATACTTTCTTCTTATTTTTCTTCTTCTCCTCTCCATCATTCTCCTTCTTTATATCATCGTTTTTTATCCTTCTCTCACTCCTTTTCAACCACTCTTTTTAGATTTGTCATTTTTCTATCCTTATATGTCTTTCTCGTTCGACTTGATTTCTCCATGTCTACCCTAAGAGACTAAGGATATATGTAATACTATTTCCAGACACCCAAAAAATCAACTCAGATTCCGATACATATTTATTCGAGAGTGATTTGGTTATTTTACAAATATTATATTTTAGTTTCTCAATTTTCTTTTATTTTCAATGTTATGATCTTCCTTTGTGGCTAGAAATTGTAATATTCAGTTATTGTGTTCGTTAGATATGGTGATTGAAGAGATTGGTCAAAATATGCAATTTTCCATATTTCATCAAACATATATTTATTTTCTAATACTCTAAAGAGCGAAATAAAATCTAATTACTAACTATTAAGTTATTATTTAAAGTAAGAGCTTAATTTATATCTATAAAACAAAAACAAAGAAGATGAATTCCACTATTTTTGTAAGTAGGAAAAGTCATCACACCTGAATTGTCATTCTTGTTCAATTCATTTTAACCTATCACTAAAATTGATAACAATTTATTTTTCTTGAAAATCCAATGATTATATTCTTATTACATTTGATTTCAAATTAAATAATTTTGTAGTTTTTTTTAAATATCTTAAGTATATGAATTTTATTCATTTTTTATTTTTGTGTATGAGTTTTATATTTTATTTTAAATTTTAATAATTTGTTAAATGCTTATATTGAAGAGTGGTTTCTTAGAGAGAGTTTGCTAAAAAGAACACTTATTGCTACTAAGACATTTTTGGTGCATTCTTCTTTGACAAAAAGAGAAAAGAAAATGACTATAATACCTTCATTGAGAAAACTACCTCATGATGTATTATCCCTATTTATCTATTTGTCTAGTTAGAATTATAGATAATTGTATTTAAGGAAATTAAAATTCTATTTTTTCCAACAATTTAAGATCCAATTCAAAAATTGTCGTGGAAAATTGTATGTTAACTTAAGATCAAAAATAACATGGAAACCACTAAACATGAGCCATAGTATTGGTGTTTTGTGGTTGGTTAATTAGCTAGTTTTATCAAATATAAAAAAAGAGAAATAGAGATGAATATGAAATCATTAACCCAATTATTTGTGGTCGATCTTTTGTTTGAATTCTCATTCATTAATATTTGACCATAATATTGGTGTTTTGTACTATAAAAACAGTGAGTACAAATTGTTATGTGGTTGCCAATTCTATCAAATCTGTTGAAACCCAACCATACATATCATGTTATGTGGATGTCTATTATGCCATCTGTTTAACTCTCTATATCGTGTTATGTTTAACTATGTGGACCACAATCATCCCCATCCACAAATTGATATCTCAACTATAAGGGGAGAACATTCAGGACATCTTCTGTGGAAACTAAAGAATTAACAGATTTTAACATATCATCATCAAACACAGACCATAGAAAGACATTCATCAAGTTTAACATAAAATCCATAAAAACAGACAACGAAAAGACATCCATCAAGTTAGGGTTATGCGGAAACCGAATAATTGTCGTGAACAATGTAACATATCATTCATTGAAACAGACCACGGAAAGTCATCCATCAAGTTGGGGTTGTCCGGAAACCCAATATATGTTAAAGCTAAAACATTACAAAGTAATGATTCTTCAATCCTTCTCCACAAGAACTCCATCTCTTGGTCCTTCTTATAATTCTTGTATACATCACAAGTGATAATATATGTAACCACAAAATATCATCCGTATGGATGGGGTTAAACAAATGGACAATACATGTTTAAATGTCTTCCCTCAGTTCCTTGTATACATTGCCAGTGAATTCCCTCACATTCTTCTTATGTTGTGTGTGCTTTAGTGGCTAAGTAGGAAAACTTATCCTCGCAAGTAATTATTTGTTGTACACATTGTAGATGTATAATCATTACTTTGTATTTTTCAAGTTTGACCATTTATTGAGTTTCCGCACAACCCCGACTTGATGGATGGTTTTCAGTGGTACGTTTCAATGAATGATATGTTAAATTGTTCACGAAAATTTTCGATATGCATCTTAAATTGTTGAAAAAGAATAAAAGTTTAATTACTCTAACTACAACTAACTCTAATTCTAACTACAAATTAAAAAAATGAGTTTTCATGAGTATGGGAAAAACTCAAATGTCAATTTAAAAAAATCTCACATTCACCTTCTCTCTCTTAAATAAATCGATAAACTCATCTAGTTAAACTAACAAAGGGCTTGTATAGACATTTCACTTATTAAAAATGTCCTAACTCCTTTGAGTGCCTATTTCGGCAACTATTTATAAAATAAGCGTGTTTTTGGTATTTATTCTATATTAAATTGGTAGAAAATAAATCAATATTATTGTTTAGAAAGCAGTAAAAATGACCTTATCGGAATTTTCCCAATAATTTTAGGGAACTTAACTTAAATAGCACATATTTTAGTATAAATGACCATAACCATACAAATCTTTTTATATTACTGCGATTTTTTAAATACCCAGCATGTCCTTATATTACTTTGTGACAAAAAACGTATTTACATGAATACCATTCACCACATAGAAATTCACTGACGTGTATTAATGAACGCAGCCGTAAAGTGCTACTTACTACGCTACAGTTGAGTTCTGGTTACGTTGCAGCTGAGTTACACAACGCTACTGATTTATGAGAAATTGGCTGACTAACGGACATAAGTCAGCCGCGTGTGATGGTTTACATACATAAATCTGACTGATTTATGTGATAACGGCTGACGAAAGGACATAAGTCAGTCGCACGTGACAACTTACTTATATTAATCTAGCTGGTTTATGTGATGACGGCTGACTTACGCATACAAGTTATAACTGACTTATACATCGGCGGGTTGAGTTATCGAAAATTTGACTGAGTTGTAGTTACGAAACAGCTGACTTATAAGATGATTTTATGACCGAGTTATTTTTAATCAGCCGTAAATTGCTGGATTAATAGTAAACTTAACCTAATCACAGATGAACTATTAGCAAAAGATTATTACTAGAATAGCATTCATCTGACGGCTGATTTAGTAGACAATAGGAATGACTTATGATTTTCCAACCTAATTACAATTAATTAACGAAAGATTAATTACTAGAATAGCGTTCACCTTGCGACTCACTTATGTTGTATTTCATGGTTTATTTATTTAGACTGAGTTACGTGTTTGTATGGCGGTTGACTTACCTATTTTCCATGTCTTATTTTTCATGTCACAAAAACCGTTACAACTTACCGATTATTCTTCAGTAATTATCTTTTGCATCTATCTTCTTCATCTTTCTCTAAGAGCTTATGAATCCGATAATTATTGTTTCTGGTAACAGGATTAAGAAAAACAAATATGTATTCGACATCGACACTAGAGGATGTAGAGTTCTGCATATAGATGAGGAAACAACACGCGCCGAACTCGAAAAGTCGATATTCGATGATTACAAATTGAATGAGTTGAGGCATCAAATTCAACTGAGCTATATGTTTCGGAATAAAGCTTTGAAAACAATGACGCACGATACTCAACCGGTTTATGTCTCTAATACTCGACAGTTGCAAGGTTTTCTATGTCTAAGGAAAATTGAACATCTACGTCTCTGTGTGGAGATTACGGAGAAAAAAATGACAAAGTTAGTCCGAATGACAGAGCAAGAGAGAAGAGTAAATTGTTATATACTTTTAGCTCAAAAAGAGAACGCTCTGACGTTGAATCTATATGTGATGATTACAGTGGGGGTTATGATGGTTTCTGTTTTGAGGACAATGACAAAGACTGCTATAGTAAATTGGAAGGAGAAAAAGAAAAAGTAGGCGGAGAAGATGAAGTAATCGAAGAAGACGAAGAAGATGATGAATTTAAAAAGCGATTTGATATGTTCGACGACTCGGACGGTGCATCGTCTGAAGATGATAACTTCAACTCATACAATGAGTCTCGAGCAGAAGACGAACATTCACCGATGCTACCTCCAAAGAAGATATGTCATAACTGGTCGATAAGCGAGTGTCATGGGAATTCAGAGGTTTTAAGGTCAGAGATGTCTTCGCTGGACCTTGTAGTATGGCAATGATATGAGAGTAAATCTTATTTGGAGAAATGACTGAAACTTCTTTAAAAGAGGGATCGATTTGATTTTAATGTAGTCGTGTCCAAGATGGATACACTCCTTGTTAAGTGTTGGGTTGATGGATGTCCCTAGAGAGTTTGTGCTTCTACACAAGGGGATTCCCCGACATTTTACGTTCGTATTTACGATTATGATCATACATTTTCTATAACTGAGCGTTCTAGTTGATCTCGACAAGCAACACCGGATATTTTAGGACAATTGTACAGGGACTTTCTCGGCGACGTTGGTCTATCAGTTCGAGCTACGAGTGTCGGAATAGCTATCAATAAGAAGTTCATTATAAAGTTTTTTTATTTTGTTTCGGCTTCGTTATTTAAAAGATTAGTTGAATTATATTAATGATAGGCTGAGTTATATATATATATATATATATATTACGACGTATTAATATTAACGATACATCTGACTTAAGAAATTTTGCGACACATCTCAGTTATAGTAACGTTGAGGCTGAGTTATATTAACGATAAGCATAGTTATATATATATTACGTCTTCCTTAATATTAACAATATAACTCACTTATTAAACTTTGAGAAAGTGTTGAGTTATATTAACGTTGAGGCTGAGTTATTCTTTCGTTGTGGATGACTTAATTTTGTGATGCGGCTTACTTATTTGTACGGTCATGCAGATTGATGAATTATTGGAAATCACATAGGATGCTGAAATGTGCAAGAGAAATCGATGAGGGAACACTTGAGATTGAAATTTGAAAACTTGTCTTCTTACTTATACATGATAATAAGGGCAAATATGAGTATAATTACGTGTCATCAAATCGATGAGTTTGGAAAATTCATGTTTGTGTTCCTTGTCGTAATGTTTTATTATTATGTATTGATAATTTATAGTAGGGTCGTGCCAAACTGTTTGCGGTACAAATAAGATCATCACACTGAAGTTACAGTAGAGTCTTTGCATGTTTCTAACTTGGAAAAGAGAAAGTGCACATGCCATCGTTTCCAACAAGAGAAACTAACATGTGTGCACGCAATCACAGCTGCCGAGGACATGAATATTTCTCGTATATCCTTGTGCAGTCCTTACTATAAAAATGCTTTTTGGGTGAACGCATACGCTGAATCGGTCATGCCGGTTGATTCAGCGCAACAAGTTTCAGAAAATGTGGCTAAACAACTGTTTTTGTCTCCGTTTATTCGTCAACAACCATGAAGACCTAAAGAAGGATGAAATCTTCTTTAGAAGTTGCACTTGAAAACAAACGTCCAAGGAAAGAACACAAATGTTCTCGTTGTAGAAAGAGTGGGCATAATGTGGAAACTTTTTTGATGTAAAACTAATTTATGGATTTGAATGTTTTTGTGATACACTTGAATTCTGGTTTAATTATGGCTAATTTACTCTTCATGGCTGATTTACTCTTCACAGTTGATTTACGGATTATTATTTTTTATTATACGGCTGACTTCTAGTTTAATTATGGTTGAGTTCTGGTTAGATTATGGTTGAGTTACTCTTGATGGCTGATTTACGGATTATAATTTTTCTTACATGGCTAAGTTTTGATTTAGTTGTGGTTGAGTTCTGATTTAATTATTATTGAGTTTTTTTGAAGGATATAATATTAATTGTTGTTGCTAAACCGTAATAATGAAACAAACGACAACATTTCATGTTTTCTCGATATTAGTGCTCAACCGTATTCTTACCTCGGTAACGTAATAAGACAACATTTGCCTCGTAATATGAAATAATAGTTGTGTAATAAGACATCATAACCATGTAACATCATAGACATCGTAATACTCACTTATGATTGTGATGTATTAAATTCGTAATATTATATTATTTAGGGTATATATCTACATGTAAGGTTTAATATTTTAGGGTATGGCTGAGTTATATAAACATTTTTAGGGTACGGCTTTTTCTTCAACTTCT
The DNA here is from genome assembly GCA_900406285.1 of Biscutella auriculata. Lineage (NCBI taxonomy): Eukaryota > Viridiplantae > Streptophyta > Magnoliopsida > Brassicales > Brassicaceae > Biscutella > Biscutella auriculata. Next base: position 11,116 of record OVAO01000270.1, read on the forward strand.
TCTTCTCTACATCAACAACTTCCTGTTTTCTTATCTTTCTTCTGCTTCTTTGTTGGTAGTTCATCCTCAGCCGAAACTCCATCTCCAGTAAGTAATTCATAACTCAACTTTCAAATTAAAACAAACTCAGCTATTAAGTAAATAAAAACTATCTAATTCATAACTCACTCACAATGAAAATAAAAACTAGATAACTCAGCCATTAAATAGATACTCGGCCATTAAATAGATAACCCAACCAAAATATAAATAAAACAGCGGCAATATAATATATAACTCATCCGCTATAAACTCTAACATAGCTACATCATAATATATAATCCAACCAAGATATAAATCAAACGACAACATTTCATGTTTTCTCGATATTAGTGGTCAGTCGTATTCTTACCTCGGTAACGTAATTAGACATCATTTGCCTCGTAATATGACATAATAATTGTGTAATAAGACATATAGCCGTGTAACATCGTGGACATCGTAATATTACTTATGATTGTGATGTATTAAATCAAGACACGTTCAACTTTAATTTCATGCTCAATCAAAATAAAATAGAAGATAATATATGAGGTTTTGAATAGTTAATAACTTTGTTTTATATATTGTATTTTTTCTAATTGAAATAAGAAACTTATAATAAAAATAGAGAATTTTTTAGTGTGTAGGGTTTAGGGTTAATGATTTGTAATTTAAGGTTTACTAAGAAATATAAAAAGTGAGTTAGACTTTAATGAGTTATTTATAGTACATTGTATATGATTTACTTTATAACGTTTAAAGTAATTGTAAGACAATATTCATCTCAAAAGCATTACCAATTCTCTAAATTGTAAATTTAATAAGATTGAAAAGATGATCTTTATTAACACATTTTATATTATGTACATTAAATTTTCGAGTTTTAGAGCGTGTTTGAGGTCTGACTGAGTTATATGGCTACTAAATGGTTGGCTTAGCTTAACAAAATAGTTGAGTTATATAAACATTTTAGGTATGGCTGAGTTACAAGTTTATGAAGTCAACTTTTTTGTAAATCGTTCGTCATCCAAGAGGTCTGCTGCCATATTCACCCGTATACGTTGAATATTTGCATCATTTATCCCATCAAAAGCTACACCAAGCGCTAGACATTCAATAAACTTCGATGAATACACCCCACAATCACCAATTAGATTGTTTTGTGGAATGTATTTGCATTTCCTCCTTCGGAACCCAAATTATTTGCACTTAGGTTGTCGTATATCTTGTGGAACAAATTCGTTCATCATCGCTGGGATCATTTGCATTAGGGGTCTAAATGCATCTAGTATTCTTTGCTCACTTTCGGGTGTTAATTCTCCAATGATTGGATCGTAACAATCAATCTTCTCCTTTAGCAGATCAACATGATATTCCACCCAATGATCGAGTCCAACATTAAGTACTTTGTACAAGTGATCCACATCTCTTAACCACTTCAAGTTGGTCGTTAAGTCATATGGAATCATGCCGTTTACAAAATCTTCATACCATCAGTGAATTTGTAGGCTTTCGGTTTCATGTTGAACTGCTTGTAGTCGAGGATCCACAAACATTTGGACCAAGTATCAATAAACACACTGCACCTACACCAGAATGGGGTGGGATATTGCATGGACTTTCGGATGAGGAGTCTAATATATGCAACAATATGTTGTGCAAAGAAGAGTAAAATATCATAACCCAACCATCACACATTATATAACCCTGTCAGCAAAGAGTAAATAACACAGTCGCCTATATAAAATAACCCAATTTTTTACTAATTAAATCAGTCATCACATATTACATAACCCAACCATCACTAACCCAACCACCAAAAAGTAAATAACTCAGTCGCTTATATAAAATAACGCAGTCGTCAACTAATTAAATAAGTCGTCACATATTATATAAACCAGCACTAACCCAACCATCAAAGAGTACATAACTCACTCGCCTATATAAAATAACCAAGTCGTTAACTAATTAACTCAACCATCAAGTAGACTTACATTATGAAACAACAATCCAAAATTTATGGTTGAGCAATTCTTTCTTTTAGTCGTTATCCAATTTCTCTGGATGAACAGGTGCTAGAGGATCATATATTGATGTTGAAGGTTTAATATTCTTACTCATGCATGTCTCCCTTTAGCCAAATATAAGAAAAAACTTATGTTGGATGAGCACATTTGGAGATACTTGACCTATTTAGAGGTAGGTGAACATTGCACTCCCATAAGCTTTTATTCTTTCCCACCTCAACTTTTTCTCTTCATTCTTTTCAGACTCCAACGACACTTTGTCTTGTGCCGCATTTGGAAATACTTGACCCATTTGGAGAGTTCCACGTGTACGGTTTCCACACCATCGAAAAAGCGGAATCTCGTCGTCACTTATCACTCTCTCAGAACGCTCTTTGAAGCAAGTAGCATATTTATATGCCAAAACCAATAACACGTCCTTAGGCCACTGTTGGTGTATGATTTACCTTGTGGACTCAACAACTTAATAGAATGCTCAAGAACTTCAAATGCAGAATGACCCAATTGATATGTCATCATAGCTTCATCGTCGAATACTCTTTTTGCACTTTCAAAAGGTATCCTAGAACTATTATGTCGAGCATAAAGATCCATGGCTTGCAGAAGTAACAACCCCAACCATTTGCGTTTATCATAACTACATGGGCGACAAACCCCTACTTCGGACCTCAATTCAGCGAACTTGGGTCCCATCCCATGCGACATATTAAAATCATCCTAGAAAGTTTTGTATTGCTCAAGTTCAAAACTTTCTGTTGGCAGTGGATTTGTGTTTAACCCAGTTATCTCACCAAATTTGTTTAATCCAAACCTAATAGGTTGATCATAAAAGATACTCAAAATATTCTTCTTATATACGTGAAGCTGTCTACAAAGTAGATAATGTACAGTCTTACCGAACCACATGATATGTCTATCAGCTAGATTAGCAATTATTCGAACATGAAACTGCTTCAGGTCTTTCCACACATCATTACCTAGGGCTTCTCTAACAATAGAAAATTCTTACATATGGAAATTGTGATTAATCGCTTTCTTTTCAAGATTAGATGTCCCTTCAGTGTAAAGTCTTTGAGGGTAATCCCGTGCTTGATTTACAGAGACTTTCATCTGATCATAAAAAGAAAAATAAAAATCAGGCGAATATACAACTAACCCAACCGTAATGGAAAACTAACTCAATCATAACATAATAAATAATCTAGTCGCGATATAAATCAAACTCAACCACAACATAATATATAACCCAACCCCAATGAAAAACTAACTCAAGCGTAACATATAAATAACTCAGCCACGATATAAATCAAATTCAGCCACAACATAATATATAACCCAACCGCTACAGAAACTAACTCAGCCACATCATAATATATTACCCAGCCACAATATAAATCAAACTCAGCCACAACACAAATCAAACTCGGCCGCACGAGAATCAAACTCAGACGCACGAGAATCAACCTCAGTCGCAACATATATCAAACTCACTCGAAACATACTAGAGAATATGACTAGGGCGAATACGATTTCATAGAAGACGACGAGGGCGAAAACTAAGGTCACCAAAACCGTTTTTTTACTCCGAGTGTGTTTAAGAAGATTTGTTAATTATATGTAAAATTGTTTCAGTTGACGTGTAATACGGTTTAGTGACATGGATTTATTAATTAAAAATAATCTCAATTATGAAATAAACTAAATAAGAGTGTTTATTGTAAAATACTAGAATTAAAAAATACACTAGTAATTTTTTTAAGATAAATATTATTCTAATCATATTAGCATTTTTCTATGCTATTCAAGTAATTTTCTCATAATTTTAAACTAAAATGGTTTGTCTACAAAATAATTTTTAACCATTTTTCTTTGGAAATAGATAAGCAAAAAATGTTTCCCACTATTTTCTAATAAAACTTATGTGGAAACAACATTACTTACGTATACAGCAATCTTGATTATTTAATATTTTATTGGATTTTTGCTTTATTAAGTGTTCATATTTTGAAATGTAGGATCTTGAGTGACGAAAAGATCAACGTACACTCTAGCTAATAACTAAGAAACATGGAAAATAAAAACATGGGAAAGCGATTAGATGATGAATCTAGAAACGAGGGTGATTAGTCATCACTAAGAATATATTTTTTGTTTTTTTGAAAAGATTTTTAGATTGTTTGATTGAATGATTTGATAATTATTATTGATAGAGGCTAACGCCAATATATACAAGTTCGAGCACTACAGATTAAAGCAAGAGAATATACACACGAATATACAACAATATATACATAGAAGAACCTAGAATTTTCCATACTCTAACACACTCTCTCAAGACGGACGGCCAGCAGAGAGTTCGATCTTGACCGAGACAAGGTTGAACCGGGCGCGAGGAAGAGGTTTGGTGAGAGCATCAGCCAACTGATCAGCATTGTTGACATGAGAGACCCGAACCGAACCATTGTGCACGAACTGTCTGACGAAATGATAATCCAAAGCAATATGTTTCATGCGAGGTAGTTGGCGCCAATATTGTCACAATAAATAATCGGAGTCTGCGGTCTAGGGATACCTAACTCATCAAGAAGTGATCGAATCCAACAAAATTCAGCGGTGGTGGAGGCTAGTGAGCGGTACTCAGCTTCTGTAGATGATCTTGCAACCCCGGTCTGTTTCTTTGAAGACCAAGAAATGGGGTGGTGACCGAGGTATACAAGATAAGCACCTGTAGAGATGTAGTCATCAATGTTACCCGCCTAGTCAGCATCAGTGAACGCATGAAGAGTTGGGGCATTGGAGGCGCTGAAGTAGATGCCGTGCTGAAGCGTGCCATACAAGTAACGTAAAATGCGTTTTCCCGTTGCCCAGTGATCCGTTGTCGGACGGTGCATGAACTGCGACATTCGATTTACGGCAAAGGAAATGTCCGGATGGGTGAGGGAGAGAAACTGAAGACTGCCTACGACTGCACGAAATTTGTTTGCATCATCCAGAGTCGTGCCCGAGCGAAGCGTGAGAGGAGTAGTGGCGCACATGGGCGTGGCGACGCTGCGAGAGTCACTCATCTTCGTGCTGTGCAAGAGATCATCAATGTATCTGCGTTGAGTAAGAAGTAAACCTGAGGATGAGCGAGACACTTTAACACATAAAAAATATGACAAGTCGCCTAAATCTTTTAACATAAAGCGGAGAGATAGGGAAGCGATAAACCGGGTTATGTGGTCAGAGTTGTTGCTGGTGAGATTGATGTCATCAACATAGACAAGCATGTAAAGTGTGACACCATCTTGTTTGTAAATGAAGAGCGTTGGAGACAACAGACTGGATCAGTATGATAGTGCATCCATAGAAAAATGCAAGCAGTGAAAACATTGAGTTTTCGAAAATATTTAATTTAGATGTTTGATAGTTCTTTTTTTTTTTTTTTTTTTTTAAAATTCCNGTAAAATTCCATATTAAATAGCAAAAACATGGACTGAGATACAACAGAAGTTCCTTGAAGAAATAAAAACTAGTTATATAATTTTACACAACATCTTTTGACAAAGAGAAGTGAAAAAAGAGAATCTATGCAACACAAACAAAAAAAATGATTACTCTTCCTAATGAACAAAAAAGGAAAAATCAGATTTTTGTTACCTAAAAAAGTCTTTCTCGTTCGTCAAATTCTCAAACGAAGAAAATGTTCTCCTTTTTTCTTTGGTCTGTTAATCTATAGATTCCAAAGGCTCTTGAATCTTTTTTTTTTTTTGTGGTAAAAAGGCTCTTGAATCTTGAATCCGAGCAAGGCTAATTCTTCTGTTTAAATGATGCCCTCGAGCAAGTTTGTATCTTGAATCTCTCAAATTGTTATTTGCTCTATCCTTCTAACAATATCTTTCATGCTTTCTCTCTCATCGGGGTTACTTGAAACACAAATAGCCCCGACCCGGATTAATTCCACCATCTGTTGCATGTAATCAGTATTAGAACCTATATGTGGATCTATAAGGTCTTCTTCTTTATTTTGCGCGAGTGAAGATTGCACCCATTCTACGATATCCATCCCTCCTTTACCATTGTTTAGGTATTGAGAAGGAAATTTGCCAGTCATGACTTCAAGAATGATAATTCCCAGGCAATATATATCTGATTTTGGGGAAACTTGTTGGTTTTGAACGAACTCTGGGGACTTAAACGCGAACAAAACTTGAGAGGCATTGTTGGGCTGAAGAAGAGGGAGGAATGCGTAATCGTTGATCACTGCCTCATAAGTTTCACTTAATAGAACGTTGCTTGATTTAAGATTTCCATGTGGAAGCTCGTAGGAAGCAAACTCTTCGTGCAAGAAGGCCATGCCACGTGCTACTCCTTGTATGATATTCAATCTTCTTGCCCAAGTTAACTCCGAATGACAACTCCCTCGATCTCCTGAAATTTTTACATAGCCAAATTTGACAAAAGTTTGCTTTGAAATTTCGTAAAAAAATACTCTATTTTTTCCTTATAATAAATACTGTATTTTACCACGCATGTTACACATAAATTATATAAACTATTTCTATAAATATGCTAATATTTGCTATTTTCAAGAAATATGCCACCGCAGTGGATTTTGCAAGTATTATAATTTTTTTGGTAAGTACATTAAAAAGTAATTTTAATTGTTAAGATATTACAAAAAATAATTCCAGAAATAAGATATTTTAAATTCATTCATTAAAGATAAATACAAAACTATAATTTTATATTAACAATTAGAGATTTTTGACTTTAAAATATAATCTTTTATTTCTTCTAATAATGTCGTAAAATCTTGTTTAGTGTTATTATTCTGTTATTTTGTTAGTGTTGAATTTCAAATGAAACCATGAATTTTAGTTTCTTTCTGAAGGAAAAAATGTTAAATGTATAAGCGAATGTAAAATATTTGCTTCTCAATTAAAAAAGTTTAGTACCGTGCAAAACGTAGAGCAGACTGCTTTTAGGCATGTATTCAGAGACAACAAGCTTCTCTTCACGTCGGTAATGATAAGCCAATGGAGTAAGAACGTTAGGATGTCGGAGTTTCCCAAACCTTTTCATCTCAACATCGAACGCATCACGAGCAAGTTTGTTCATGTCCCTGATTCTCTTCACAACCACTGATAATCCATTGGACATCGCAGCCTTATATGCCGATCCAAGGCTACCATTGCCTAGGACTTCGGCCGCAGCCTTCATGAGATCTGGTAAACCAAAGGAGCCTTTCTCGCTATTCACCATTATAATATCTCCCATGCCTCCTCCTCCTCCTCCTCCTCCTCCTCCTCCTTTCCCATGATGCGATGAACCTTTCTTAGAGGAACCCTCCGAGTTACTACGTTTCTTGCTCGATTCGATTGGCTTCTTTATCGAGTCCGGCACTCGGACTTCCACACTATCATTGTCGCTTTGTTGGTCCTTGTCGAGCATGAGAAACTCGGGCTGTCTCTTCTTCTTCATTCTCGCTATGACTGCAACAACAATCAAGAATATCAAGAGAAATATGATGACCATAATGATGGCTCTCCCGGCGACCTTGTTCTGATTGTCTCCTCCAGTCCCTTTGTACGAAGGCTTCTCTTCGCATTGTTGATTCAGCGGTTGCCCGCAAAGCATTTTATTCCCTTCAAAGTTCATCTGTAGATTCTTCCTCTGTGAAATGCTCTTTGGGATTTCACCCTCGAGGATATTGTTTGAGAGATCGAGGGATTTTAGAATCTTGTTCTCATCTGTGAGCGGAGGGATCACACCATAGAAGTGATTTCCTTGTAAGTGAAGCTCCTCGAGGTCCGCGAGCTGCATCAAGGATGCAGGAATTTTCCCGGTGAAACGGTTATTATCAAGGAAAACTCGCTTGAGTTGTGGCGTGTCCTTGAAGAAATTACTATCAATCTCTCCAGAAAAGGTATTGTTTGAAAGTAAGAGGGATTTTAGACCATGTAGCATGAAGAAAGGAGGGAGTGGACCCGAGAGAAGATTGTTGTCAAGCCTTATCGTCCTTAGGTTTGGGAGATCCTTAAGATCATCGATGTTAATGGTCCCAGCGAGACCAAGCCGGGTGACGTGAATGCCCGAAACTGTTTGACCCTTGTGGCAATAGATCCCAAACCATTTCCCATTGCAAGGATCGGTTCCTGCTCTCCAAGAATCCAAGTCTCCTTTGGTTATATTCACCGAGGTCTTGAACCGCACAAGCGGATCGGATTCCGTAACGTGTTGCACAGAAGGGGTGAAGGAGAAACAAAGGAGGAACCAGCAGAGAAATAGAACAGCAGTCATGGGTTAAGGAGAGAGAAGTGAAGGCCCTGCTGTTCTTGTTTTTGTTTTGGTCTCTCGCAAAAATCTTATTACCCAATTGATGTATGGTGTTGGTCGTGTCTCTTCCTCTACGAACCTTGTTTTGCTTGGAATTCTTAGTTTATGGTTCAAAAGTTTGGACATTGTTTTTGAAGATCCGCAAGGAGAGAGAGACATGTTTTGTTATCTTTGAGGGAGTTAGCTGGTAAAGTTTAGGCTTCCTCTTACTAAAATAGCATTTTATCGTTTTCCTAAATTAAAAATGAACTGAGAGCTCAGAGAATTTCTTACGACCATGGTTTTTTAAAGCTTTTCACCTTCTTACCAACACATTTGTCGGGGGATTTTCTGCGTCAACTAACACTTTGTTGAAATTTTGGTGAAATATGTTGGAATTTTGGTGTTTTATTTTGTGATTTAGAATTGTCAAAAACTCACTTTTAAAACTCTAAATTAAGTTTATTTATTTATTTTGATGTAAAATATATATCAACAAAAACACATTTGTTTTACAAAAATAAAAGGAGGTCTAATCTTCATAAAAGGATCTAGCTAAGAAAACTGAAAATAGGGGAAAAAGATAGAAAACCAAGACAACTCCACGAATAAGAAAAAAAGAACAAATATCGAAACGGAAAATAAAATCAATGGGGCTGAAAGGTAACAAAGGGAGAAGGTAGAGGATGTGAAAGTTGCTTCGGTAAAAATAATAAACAGGTTTTTGTGGTTTCAGGTTGCTTGTACGGCTTTTTGTCGAATCAAATCGGGGATAACTAAATAATTAAGACTATTGAGAATCACATTTAGTCTCAGTTGATAAGATAGGGTTTTGTTTGTTACAAACAATCATATTTATGCGCTAAAGACAACAAAGTGAACTAAAAGTCAACCAAATAAAGGACAACTCAACTAAGCGGTTTACAGTAAAAAACGATTAAAAACTAAAAAATGAGCAAAGGCAATCGACTTAGGTGATCAAGTTCAGACTTATGATGATCAATTAAATCAATCAATATTAATCAGTGGTCTAAGACTTACTAATTTAGATTAATCCACTCTTGTGGAATTAATCCCTTCATTAATCATGCATCCATATAATCCCTTGACTAACGACATTCAAAGAAAGCATTAAAATCTAGTCTATTCAACCACTGAGCTAACTAATACAATGCTAGGTCTCACTTAGCAAGTAAAATAATTCATTTAGACATTTCAGCAAACACCTTCCGGACAATAATTTGTCTAAGTTCTAAATTCGAATGATCAAACCTAATGTCACATTATGAACATCGAATGAGTGAAGATTTAAACAATATAAACCCTAAGCATCCCAATCCATCACTTAAACATTGTAATCTACCTAGCTCATTCACTTAGGGTATGACTACTCACTAATATTGCTTAAAACATGAAACCTATGATGAATGTGTGCCTAATCATGATGCAAAAATAAAATAAGAAGAACATAAAACAAGAAATTGAAAGGAAACTAAGATGAGACGCAAAAGTCCACAAGGTTCTTCAAAAGATGCTAGAGTAGTCTCAAGAAATTAAAAACATAAGACAAGTTTAAGATAAGTTCAATTTACAAAACTAGGTAAAAGGTATTTATAGTCTAAGGAAAATGGAACTGGCCAATGCTTAAAAAATTGACTTCTCAGCATGATACCAGTCAGAGGTGACATGTATGGCCTGGTCGGTATCAACCCATGTCTCGGAAAAAACATTGTATGTTGTATCGGTCATGCTTGTTTTGTATCGGTCCCTACCTCTGAACCTCCTCTATAGCGGGATGATCACACCAGTATATGTCACTGGTACAACTGTACCAGTTTGGCTTCACCGATACATCATCCTAATATTGCTCTATTTCCGCTCATTTGCGTCCATTTTTACCCGATTTTCCTATTCCGCTCGTCTTCAGCACATGAAACATGAAATGCGTGCAAATGTAACCTTAACAGACCTACATACATCCTAAACTAATGAAAAAAGTATAAAAGACGGTCAAAAGAGGCAAAAAATCATATACATCAACTCCCCCAAACTTACTCCTTGCAACCTAGACTAAGCACATCTTAAGTTACCCACAACTAGAACTTAAGAGGAAGCCTCTATCCTCACTAGTTTCATATGTATATGCTACTAGACTCGATCTTGAATGCTTTTTTATGGTTTTTGTTTCCCAAATTTGTCAATTATTTTGGTTTTTCAAAGACATAGCTATAAACAACACAAATGAACACGATAAAAACAACACAGAACACAACGTTAGATGTGGTTCCTCCCCCAAACTTAAATCGCACATTATCTATGTGAAAATAAGCTTGGAATGTATCTGAAAACTAAAGAAAAGGAAAAATGAATGCAAATGTACAAGGTGTGAAGAGGTACCTAGTAGTAGTATGCGTTGGGGTTGAATTCTCCATTAGAAGAGAATGTTGGCGAGTCATTATCAGACTCTTCTAGCAGTGGCAGAGTGATATGATAATGGGGGATCAAGGCCAAGAGGCTGATCTAGAAGAGCCCTCCTCGAGGTTCCCACCAGACCAATGACCATAGCAAGAGCTCAAAGGCTTGCTGGAGTCATGTGTGGAAGAAGGTCAAAATTGAGCAGTATGCAAAAAATGCCGACAAGGACCGAAAATCACATTGCATGAAGAAGGAGACGTGGTGTGGGTCTTTCTTTGGAAAGTCAGGTTTCCAGAAGAGAGAAAATTCAAGTAGAAGCCATAGGTTGATTGACCATTCAAAATCACCAAGAAGATCAATGATAATGCTTACCAATTAAATCTTCAAATAAAGGATAATATTAGCTCAATTTTCAACATTGCTGACATGATCTCTTTTCATGAAGGAGGCACGTATTTGAGGTCAAATCCTCTTCAAGAAGGAGGGGATGATATGATCATGGAGATCCATGATGAAAATGCCGATTAAGATGAGCTATCTCTCTGAGTGACAACCAGACCCATCACTAGAGGAAGAGCTCAAAGGCTTACTGGAGTCTTGATGCATGCATGGATAAGCATAGTGTAACACAAACAACACTTGGAGTTTGAAGAAGACCGAAATCCATTTCATTGTCTCCAAGTGATATCTTCAGTTCATGGAAGGTAGTGCACTCTTTTTCCTTCGGTTGAGTTTTATCCCTATGAATTTTCTCACCAAGATTTTAATGAGAGCCCTTATCCCAATCATAGCCTTCTCATCAACCACCAAGGATTCCAAAATATGTAGCAACTTGAGACTTAAACCAAATATGATTGTTGTTCCTCTACTTTAGCTTTCTTCCCTTTCTATCTTAAACTCATAGTTTTAATACCCATCTTTGTAAACCAAACTTGGTCTTTTAGCTTTCTTTCAATCAAAATCAAAGAGAACTTTTCTCTCAAAGATTGCTCATTTTTCTTCATGTGTCATATCGTGGAGAACCCCTACGTGTGTAATATCCTAAGGATCAGGGATATCCAAGGTCAGCCATAACCTTGGTGGTCCATCGTTTCTTGTTGTTGTCGGGTTCTCTCCCGCGGCAACGGTCTGTACAGCGGTCGCCCATACCAAGTATCATTTGTTCGGTGCCGGAAGCTCACCTCTCACGACGTCACCGTTTGTTCAACAATTTCCACCATACCATCTTCTTCCTGTCGCCTGCCTTATCTAAATCTCGAACTTTTCTAGCTCCCCACCTCCATGGCTTGACGGAACGGATAGATAACCTCTCCATGTCGCAGCCTCCGGGCAGCCGGCCGGCCACTCTCTTCAAGTTTTTGCTCGATTGTCCAAGGGGGACTATGTCAGCCATATCCTAGGGGTTTTGGTCCATTTGTTCCATATTCTTGTCATTTTCACCTCATTTGACCACTCCATCGTTTTTTCATACCACCTCCGACCATTTCTCTCGCCGCGACTGTACCCATCTCACCCGCTATCGCTGGAACCATATTCCCTCGAATCAAAGTGCTCATCTTTCACTTTCCTTCAACCCATCTTCCACCATTCTCCTCCACTCCACTTCTCTGTCGCTTTGTGACACCTTCCCACCATCATTCCACTAGAACTCGCCGCTACAACACCTTGATTATGACCTCACCGCGGCCGGCCACCTAGTATCTTCAAGACGATCATTCCTCTCTCGAAGAGTGAGTGTGTCAAGTGGTATCTGAGCAACTTGAAGAAATATATACCAAGAACAGGGAGTTCCATCGTCTCTCATCTTAAAGTCTTAACATTTCACCTTTACATGTTTTCCTTTATCGTTTTTAAAACAAAACTCCAAAATTTTTTTTTGTTTTCCTTGCTTTGCTTCTGTTTTGTGTGTTCTTGGCGTTCATTTTATTAGATTTTTGTTCTAAAACCCTAAAAATCATAAAATTTGCCACTTTCTTTATTTTTAGCATGTTTAAGTCGTTTTCCTTTTTCGAAATTTAGATCTTCGTTTGTTCTTTCCTTTTTCGGTTCTTAAACCTTTAAAAAACCCAAAAATATACTTTCTTGTAATTAAAGTTTCGTTTCAAAAGGTTTACCATTTTTCTTTTTAAAAATCGTTGATATATAGGTCCTTGTACAAGCTTTGTGTTTGTGTGTTAATGGCGATCATTGATACACGCTTGGACATGAAAGAGGGAGGGGATGATACACGCTTGGACATGAAAGAACCATTTATAGCCGAAGAGG
>OVAO01000271.1:0-24140 GCA_900406285.1 Biscutella auriculata
AACTCCAACTAACTTACCAAAATTACAAATAAACTTATGTAAACTATAAATAATCATGATAAATACTGTAAAATTATAAATGTGCACCTCTTAATCTTGTTTTTCTTGTTTCTCTTGCTGTTGGAGAAGGAAGATTCAACAAAAATAACAAGAAGAAGAAAGAACAAGAAAAGAAGGAGAAGAAGATGAAAGACAAAAAAGAATGAAGAAGAATATGGGAAATTAATGATTTTGGTACAAAATGGGGAATTATGGGTGGAGAANGAAGGGTTTAATTGTCGATGGGTGAGAGTGAGTGAGGAGAGGGAGTATAACTTTAATTGTTTTATTATTTTTGTTTTTGTTTTGTTTTTATTTTAATGAGAAATAAAGGAAGGAAGGGTAAAAATGAGAATTGTAATATATGGAATGTATTAGAGAATAAGAATGTAGTTGAGAAAGAGGAGATGTAGTTGAGATGAAAATGGATTAATGAAGTGTATTTGAGCATTTGATTCCTCTTGTTACAGGGAATTCATTCCCTCGACTTATTCCTCCTCTATCTTTTAAATTCAATAATGGTTTACTATGGTTATGAACCATATTGGTTAAAGTTGGTTTAAGTTTTGTTGTTATCTAATTAGCACCAAGGTCACGTGTCAGACCGTTGGGCAATATTTTGCTATTTGTACTCTGTACTGGTTTTTGGCAGAGAATCAATCTAAGAAATATTTCCTCTCTCTTTACTCTCTCTCTCTCATCTTCATACTCTGTTTGTCACCATTGTTAGATTTACAGTTCTTTAAGGTGGGGTTTCTTTCTTTCTCATCACCTTTCATATTGTTTATCACTTGTTTTCGGGTTTCTAGTGAACTCCTAGACTAGATTTATCCTTCCTAACTCTCCCTGTCTCATCTCTCCAAGCCTGGTTGACTCTCTCGGCTACCTACGCTAAACCATCGCGTGGTCACATCAAACAATTGGAGAATCAGATGAAGCAATGTGGGAAAGGTACCCAATCAATAGACGCTTATATGCAAAACATCAAGACTAAGGCTGATGCTCTCGCCCTACTTGGAAGCCCTATGGATCATGAAGACTTGACTGAACTCATTCTCGAAGGCCTCGGTGATAACTACATGTTATGATCTTTGATCGTAACCTCTTCTCTTCTTTGTAAATGAATCTTCTTCTTCAACGAGAAACTATCTTCTTTATTGAAACAATTCAAGAATTACAGAGTAGAGCAGAGCAACCACATCGGAATACTCTCTCAATTCCAGAGACACATACGTCTCAACTACAATTCCCAAATCTTTTCATAATCCCAAAAACACCAATTCTAAAACTATCTATGCAACAATTTAAGACTCTGTTACTTACACGTGTAATTGAAATCCAATAACAACCTACTCACTTGCACGTGGCATATCACTACACCTCTCTCATCGAGTCAATTCACAGCCGTGACGCCCCCATCTCCTTTGCCGAGTTTCATGAGAAGCTTATCAATCGAGAACTTGCTCTCACTTCTCTTGCCACTACTCCATCGCTGCCGATCACCGCTCATCTAGCTCATACCTGACCACAACAATGGCGTCCTAACAACAACAATAAGAACACCACCTCATCTTCCTCCGCAATCCGCTGGCAGCCGAATGATAATAGATCCCGCGCCCTTACCTTGGAAAGTGTCAGGCTTGTGGCACTCAAGGCCATAGTGCCAAGAGATGTCCTCTCTTTCGTCTCATCTCTCAGCAACCCGCATCCTCGAACCAGAAGCCGTCAAGCTCTCTCTCAAACCCCGCTGCTCAAGCTTTCGCAGCCACTGTGGCTCGATCTGATCCGTCTGCTTGGTTAATGGATTCAGGGGCTTCGCATCATCTCACATCTGATCTTGCGAACCTCTCTTTTCACTCTCCATACTCTGGTAGTGATGGTGTGCAAGTAGGCAATTGCATGGGTCTCGAGATTGCTAATACTGGTTCATCCCTCCTTCCCTCGAATTATTGCTCCTTTGCCTTAAATAATGTCCTCCATGTTCCACAAATTGCTCGCTATCTCCTATCAGTAAAGTAGTTATGCACTGATAATAATATGTCTGTGGAATTCGTTTCTGATCTGTTTCAGGTGAAGGATCTAGCAACGGGGGCGCCAATGGTAACGGGGGCAACTAAAGATGGAGGATATGAGTGGTCGACGAGAGACTCTCCCCAACCCTTTGCTTTTCCGCAACCAAAAGCCCTCTCTCAATCTGGTACTCAAGATTAGGACACCCCTCTTTTTCTATTTTAAAGTCTGCAATTTCTTCTTCTCTGCTTTGTGATTAACCAAACAATACCAACTTTCATTGCAACGATTGCTCCATTAATAAGAGCCATAAACTTCCTTTTGCAACTTCTTCTTCCCTTATATCCACTAAACCTCTCGAACTTGTCTATTCCGACGTCTGGACATCACCCCTCCACTCTGTTGATGGCTACACATATTACGTCATCTTCGTCGATCACTTCACCCACTATATTTGGCTTTACCCCCTGCACAAGAAATCTGGTGTTCATGAGACGTTTACTCGTTGGAAATCTCTGGTGGAAAAACGTTTTCAACATAAGCTCATCACCTTCTACTCAAATAATGGAGGTGAATTCATTGCGTTGGTTGGTTTCTTCGCGTCACATGGCATCTCTCATTTAACTTCTCCGCCACATACACCCGAGCACAACGGGTTTGCCGAGCGTCGTCATCGACATATTGTCGAGACTGGTCTAGCCTTACTCTATCATGCTCAAATACGGGCAACCTATTGGATGTATGCTCTTTCAGCAGCAATTTACCTTATCAACCGCTAGCTAAAGCCTACACTTTCACACGCTTCTCTGTTCCAGAAGTTGTTCAGTGCTACTCCGAACTATATGAAGCTACGAGTATTTGGTTGCTTGTGTTTTCCATGGCTCAGGCCATACACGACGCACAAGCTTCAATCTCGATCTCAACCGTGCATCTTCATAGGGTATTCCTTGACGTAGAGTGCGTTCCTCTTACTTGAACCAATCTCCTCTCGAATTTTCATCTCTCGACATGTTGAATTCGTAGAGGACAAATTCCCTTTCTCTGCCCTTACTTCACCTCCACCAAAGAACCAAACCCAAATACACCTGTGGTGCCCGCCAGTCACCACAATCTCTTCGACGCCTCTCACTTCCTCTATCTCGATGCTGCCCTCCACCACGGCGAACCCAGGTATAGATTTCGAACTTGATCTGGTTCTAACATCACCCCGTCGTGAGTCTGAGAATGTGTAGGCTACCATTCCAGCTCCAGAGCCAGAGGTCCCTCCTCCTATGATGTTTCCTTCTTCTGGTGAAGCCGCAACCCTTGTTGCAGAGGAACCCGTTGCAGAAGCACATGTCGTTGCAGGCGCACCTGTTGTTGTAGCGCACCTGTAGTAGCAAAGGCACCTGTACTCGCAAACAACACTCATTCCATGAGAACTCGAGGGAAGAACAATATTTCTAAGCCATTAAAGAAGATATTGGAGCTGGTTATATCTCGGTTACATTTGGTTCAAGTTGGTTACTTCTCGTTCAAGGAAGCTCCTGTATCTTAGGAGAATAGTTACAACTTATTATTGTTCATCCGAGTATATAGTTGACTATTGTTTTAGCTTCTCTATATAGTTTTGTAAATATGTTCATTGCAATACATCGATCACATTTCAGAGTTTCTCATAATTCTTTATGGTATCAGAGCTGTGAAATTTTCTTTAAAAAATTCTCTTCGAAACCCTTATGGCCGACCTGAACTTGAACAACGAAGCTGATGTGCCGCATGTGGCTGCAGCTCCCCCGACAATTGAACTCCGACGAACGATATCACCCTTCGACCTAAGTGCTGTAGATAATCTGGGCGCCGTCATCTCTCATCCCTTGCTGAAAGGAATGAATTACGATGAATGGAGCTGCGGATTAAGAACGGCTTTGACTTCTAGAAAGAAGTTCAGATTCTTGGATGGTACAATCACCAAACCTGATGAAGGCTCATGTGATTTTGAGGATTGGTTACCCATCCAAGCGTTACTTGTTTCTTGGATCCGTATGACAATCGAACCAGGCCTGAGATCCACCATCTCACACAAAGACAATGCGCAAGATCTCTTGGAACACCTGAAACGGCAATTTTCGGTGATGAACGGATCGCGAATACAACAATTAAAGGCTGAGCTAGCGAACTGCAAACAGAGAGGAATCACGGTAGAGACTTACTACGACAAATTGAATCGGATATGGGATAACTTATCCAATCATCGACCAACCAGAACTTGTAAGTGTGGATTATGCACCTGTGATCTTGCTACCTTGCAGGAGAGAGATAGAGAGGAGGACAAGGTCCATCAATTCCTCTATGGCCTCGATGAACAATTCAGGGCTGTCCGATCATGTCTTGTTGCTCGTGTGCCACTGCAGTCCTTAGAAGAAGTCTACAACATCGTGCGACAGGAAGAAGATATGCGTGCGATTGTTGAAGATCAATCTGAGGTGTCTGCGTTTGCTGCTCAGACAAAACCAAGATACAGAGTAGATGAGTAGGACAAAGGTACTTTATGCAAACATTGTAATCGACCAGGGCATGTTTCAGACAATTGTTTTGCAGCAATAGGATACCCCGAATGGTGGGGGGATCGCCCAAGAACAAGGTTGATTCAAGGAAGGAATCATAATGGAGCTTCTGGGAAAGGACGTGGGAATGTGACATATGCAAATCACGTTTCTACTCCAACCTCAATCGCTCATAGCGAGCAAGCAAACTATGTTCTCACGGACAAAGATAAGAACAGAGTCAGTGGATTGACAGAGGACCAATGGAGAGCTATTAAGAGCATTCTTAATGCTACAAAGGACACCACCTCGGAAAGAATTTCTGGTACGTATTCTACTCCCTCTTGGATAATCGACACTGGGGAATCTCATCACCTAACTGGAAGGTATGAGTCTCTTATGAATGTTAAAGAAATGCCGCTTGTGTTGATTATTATGGCCGACGGCAGAGAGCAAATCTCTCGGCATGAAGGATCAGTTAAGCTTGGGACTAATCTGGTTCTGAAGTCAGTTTATTTTGTTGAAAACCTCAAATCTGATTTGATTTCGGTTGGTCAACTTCTTGATGAGAATGGTTGCATAATCCAGCTATCTGATAAATTTCTCGTGGTTCAGGACCGCAATTCGAGGATAGTGACTGGAGTGGGTAAAAGAGTAGGGGGAACCTATCACTTTCGCAGTTTGGAGTTCACCGGTTTAGTCACGACAAAGGATCCTAAAGCATTCGAGTTGTGGCATAATCGTTTGGGACACCCTTCAGCTAGAGTAATAGGCTTGTTACCGTTTATTTCAAGTTGTTCTGTTTCTAATTTTCCGAATAAGGCGTGTGATGTCTGTCTCCGCGCTAAACAAACGAGGGATTGTTTTCCAATCAGTATTAATAAAACAAAGAAAGCTTTTGAATTGGTACACACAGATATCTGGGGCCCTTACAAAACTCCTGCATCTTCAGGGGCTCGTTATTTTCTGACAATTGTTGATGATTTTTCCAGAGATGTTTGGTTATATTTGTTAAAAGATAAAGGAGAAGCTGCTGAAAACTTGAAAATTTTTGTGTCTTTAGTAGAAAGACAAGTCGACAGTTCTGTTAAAACATTCCGAAGTGACAATGGGTCTGAATTTCTCAGTCTAAGAAATTATTTTGCTAAGAAAGGGATTTTACATGAAACTTCATGTGTCGGAACTCCTCAACAAAATGGGAGAGTTGAACGAAAACATAGGCACATCTTGAATGTAGCTCGTGCTCTTCGGTTTCAAGCGAGTTTGCCTATCAAATTCTGGGGTGAATGCGTTCTTACAACAACGTATCTAATCAACAGAACACCTACTGCTGTCTTGAACAACATCACTCCATATGAACGCCTCTTTGGTAAGGCTCCTCTTTATGATCATTTTCGAGTGTTTGGATCACTGTGCTATGCACATAATCAAATACGAAGAGGAGACAAATTTGCCTCTCGGAGCAGACGGTGTGTCTTTATGGGATACCCTCACGGTAGTAAGGGTTGGCGTTTGTTCGATTTGGAAAAATCAGAATTCTTTGTGTCTCGTGATGTAGTATTCACAGAGACAGAATTCCCTTACAAGACAAGACCACAGTGAGCTCTTGTAGATGAAGACACTCACAGTCTATGGGAACCAGTATCAACTGGTTTGGACCATGATGAACCATTCCAAATCCAATCTATTCGTTCAAATACACCCCAAGTTGAAAGAATTGAGCAACAGACACCGAACACCACCTTGTACGAACCGATCATTGATCAACAGGAACAATTTTTGGTCGATGAGATCAACCAAGCTATTCCTCCAGCACCTGCAATTGTTGAACCCGTTAATGAAACAGAACAGCTCGGTCGAGGACACAGAACTAAACACAAACCTGTCACACTTCGAAACTTTGTCGTCAACTCAGTGACAAGTCAACCCACAGGTTGTGAAAAATCAGTGGCATATCCTCTCTCGAACTTCGATTCCGATAAACGTTTTTCAGCTGAACATGTTTCTTATATGACTGCGGTTTTCTACACAACAGAACCTCGCTCTTTTAAGGAAGCTATGCGAATCAAAGAGTGGCGTGATGCAGTAAATTTGGAGTTTGATGCCCTTGAGCAAAATCATACTTGGTCAGTGGTTGATTTGCCACAAGGGAAGAAGGCAATTGGGACACAATGGGTCTTTAAGGTTAAGTCTCAGAGTACTGGTAAAATTGAACGATATAAAGCTCGGTTAGTAGCCTTGGGAACTAAGCAAGTCGAAGGTGACGATTACGGCGAAACTTTTTCTCCGGTCGCGAAGATGGGAACAGTGCGACTGTTTCTTGATACAACTATTAAATTTGAATGGGAAATACATCAGATAGATGTACACAACGCGTTTTTACACGGTGATCTCGACGAAGATGTCTTTATAAATCTGCCTCCTGGTTATAAATCTCATGAAAAAGGCAAGGTTTGTAAGCTAAATAAATCTCTTTATGGTTTACGACAATCACCAAGATGTTGGTTCTCTAAGTTGACTTCGGCGTTAAAGGATTATGGATTCATTCAATCGTTGGGTGACTATTCTTTATTTACATATGAGAAAGAGCAGATTCGCATTCACATATTGGTTTACGTAGATGATTTAATAATCACAGGAAGTGATGTCCAAGCTACTGCCCAGTTTAAAGATTACTTATCCAATTGTTTCAAGATGAAAGATTTAGGATGCTTGAAGTTTTTCTTGGGATTGGAGGTCTCAAGAACAGAATCGGGCCTATACTTATGCCAACGAAAATACGCCTTAGAGATAATTGCAGAAACTGGTTTACTCGGCTCAAAACCAGCATCCTTTCCTCTCGAACAACACCATCAATTGGCGTTATCGAAATCCGACAAATTCGATGATCCTACTTCTTACCGCCGGTTGCTTGGTCGGCTTATTTATCTCGGCGTGACCAGACCAGATTTAGCATACTCAGTTCATGTCTTAGCTCAGTTCATGAATGAACCACGACGAGACCATTGGTCTGCATCGCTCCGGGTAGTTCGTTACTTGAAATCAGATCCTGGACAAGGTCTTCTATTACAAGCAACACCGGATTTCAGCATTATTGGCTGGTGTGACTCGGATTGGGCGAGTTGCCCCTTGTCTCGCCGATCTGTCACTGGTTACTTTGTTGAGTTTGGAGGCTCGCCAATCTCCTGGAAAACAAAGAAGCAGCAAACGGTTAGTCGATCTTCTGCAGAAGCAGAGTATAGAGCTATGGCTTACTTGGTTCAAGAACTAATTTGGGTCAAGAGAATGCTACACACACTCGGGGTTACGCATGACAAACCAATGCTGGTCAAGTGTGATAGCAAATCTGCGATTTACATAGCCACGAATCCGGTGTTTCATGAAAGGACGAAACACATAGAACTCGATTGTCACTTTATCAGAGATGAAGTTCTATCAAGAAATATACTTTTGGAACATGTTGATACAAAGAATCAGGTTGCAGATATTCTAACGAAGGCTATAGGCAAGGATGGCTTTCATCATTTTCGGTCCAAGCTGGGCATCTCGAACCTCTATACTCCAGCTTGAGGGGGGGGGGGGGGGGGGNTAAAGAAGATATTGGAGCTGGTTATATCTCGGTTACATTTGGTTCAAGTTGGTTACTTCTCGTTCAAGGAAGCTCCTGTATCTTAGGAGAATATTTACAACTTATTATTGTTCATCCGAGTATATAGTTGACTATTTTTTTAGCTTCTCTATATAGTTTTGAAAATCTGTTCATTGCAATACATCAATCACATTTCAGAGTTTCTCATAATTCGTTAGAAGATGTCGATGGTTGCTATCACCTCTCTGTGATCTGATATCGAACCTGCAACACCCGCACAAGCTTTGAAAGATGACAGATGGCATCATTCCATGTCCGAGGAGATGAATTCTCAAATCCAATTAAGAACTTGGGATCTTGTTCCACCGTCTCCCACATAAAATCTCATTGGTAATCGTTGGGTTTATCACATCAAGAGGAAAGCGGATGGCTCCATTGATCGTTACAAATCTCGTTTAGTTGCCAAGGGTTATAATCAACGTCCCAGAATAGATTTTCAAGAAACTTAGAACCCGGTTGTTAAGAAAGCGACAATTCTTACAGTTTTAGCTATTGCCATCTCCAGGAACTGGAAATTGAGGCAATTGGACGTCAATAACGCGTTTTTGCAGGGAAATCTAACCGAGGATGTCTATATGCATCAACCATTTGGCTTCATTGATAAGTATAAGCCTGATCATGTCTGTAAGCTGCGCAAGGCCCTCTACGACCTGAAACAGGCCCCTAGGGCATGGTACTTGGAGCTGAAAACTTTTCTGCTGCAGTTTGAGTTTGTTAACTCTCTCGTTGATGCTTGATTGTTCATTTATTGGAGTGGATCTACTTTCATCTACATCTTGGTTTATGTAGATGACATAATTGTCACTGGAAATGATTCAGTACAAGTCCAATCGACATCTCCTCCTTAAGCAATCAGTTTCTACTCAAAGATCTTAGCGACCTCAGCTACTTCCTTGGGGTGGAAGCTCTTCGTACGCCCTCTGGTTTGTTACTCAACCGACAGAAGTACATAAATGATCTCTTCAATCGCACCAACAGGTCCTCGACTAAACTAGTCTCATCTCCCATGGTTGCTACAGATCGTCTTCAACTCACATCAGGTACACCTCTTCCAAATGGTTCTGAATATCGTCAGGTCACCGACAATCTTTAGTACCTGCATTTTACTCTCCCTGATATTGCTTTCGCTGTTAACAAACTGTCTCAATTCATGCATTGCCCCACCGACTTACACTGGTTAGCAGCGAAACGTGTTCTTCGTTACTTGGCTGGTACACGAGACCTTGGTATCTTCCTTCGTCGCAACAATGAACTAGCCCTTCACGCATTCTCTGATGTCGATTGGACATGTAACCATGATGATCATACCTCGACGGGTGCTTACATCATTTACCTCGGTGCTACTCCAATTGTGTGGTCCTCCAAGAAGCAAAAATCAGTTGCACGCTTCTCCACTGAGGCGGAGTACCGCACTGTCGCCGATACAACATCTGAAGTTTATTGGGTATAGCTTCTCTCCTCTGAGAATTGGGATTCGAAACAATCACTCAACCAATCATTTACTGTGACAACATTGACGCCACTTACTGAGCTGCAAATTCGGTCTTCCATTCGAGAATGAAACAAGTCGCATTAGACTATAACTTCATTGGAGAACTTGTTCAATCCGGGTTTCTACGTGTGGCACACATATCTACTAAGGATCAGCTTGCAAATGCCCTCACAAAGCCTGTCACTCGGTCTTCCTCCACACCAACTTGATCAAGATTGGACTCTCCTTCGGCTGTCCATCTTGAGGGGGTGTATAGAGTTAATATTGTATCTCTGATTCATTATCTTATGGAAACTGTATATTCTTGATTGATACGCTCCTCTTCTCCCTTGTTCTATATATTGATCCTGTATGTACCTATTCTCATTATCAATATAACACAGACTCTATTCAACCCTATAATACAGTGTGTAGACTACAATAGTTCACCAAAAGAATAAATAACAAGATATCTAGAACAAAAGTAAAATACTTGATCTCCAAGTTCACATTACCCTCCCCGGAATTCTGCCCTATAAGAATATCATGTCCATCCCTGGTATCTGGATCAAAGGCATGGCACGCAGGATTCAAATGGCTGAGACTTTACTGGATCCTACATGAAAGAATTTTTCTTTAAGTGTGACCAAAACCAGCACATCAAATCAAATCTTAAAGGCAATAAAAGAAGTATGAGTAAAATACCTTGTCTTGTGAGTTCAAGTCAGTTACAACACCCACATTGAAGACTAAGTATGTTCCTTTACCATCGAAACTTTTATTAGAACCCGAGGTACCAGAACTAGAAGTACTTAATGAGACACCAAGTCTTGTACTTGTACTCACATTTTTGCTCCCTCCATTTCCCCCAACAAAATTAAGCAAACGGTTACCATTCGCACCGCCCAACAACCTGAAGATGTACCAGTTGGGGTCGATGGAGCAGGTTTGTCCTTAAGGTGAGCTAAAGTAACCTGACACCAAATTACCCAAATCCAAATCTATAACACGCAATGACGCAAATGAAATGTATATATGGTACTCCAACATCAAACCTAGCCAAATTCAAGGTG
The DNA here is from genome assembly GCA_900406285.1 of Biscutella auriculata. Taxonomy (NCBI): domain Eukaryota; kingdom Viridiplantae; phylum Streptophyta; class Magnoliopsida; order Brassicales; family Brassicaceae; genus Biscutella; species Biscutella auriculata. The sequence continues at coordinate 10,768 of OVAO01000271.1, forward strand.
TAATCTCAGAGTAAGCAATTGCTACTAAACCCACTATTTATGGATCTACCGACCTATGCATACGGATATATTGCTCACGTGATGTGTGACATAATTAATAAATTGGATTTAATTTTCTTGATTGAATGTAACTTCCAATAATAATAATAAACTAGATTTTTTTAATCCACGTTATGCGTGAGAATATTTATATTTTTATATATTTATAATATTTTATTGTTATATTATAAATAAAATTTTAACATTAGTTTATTCTATATATTAAATAATTTATGTATGTCATTTAATTTTTAAATGTTAACATATACAAAAATATCTATTATTTTTATATGAACGAATAAATTACTTACGTTCATGTTTTTAATAATTATAAACAAATAAAAATTAAAGGAGATATAACACATATTTAAATCTAATTAAAGTGATACAATTAAATATCAGATTTTAATTTAAATATTAGTTTATGAGCGAATGATTGTTTGAAATAATTATATATGAATTATTTATTATTTAATTTCTTTGGTTAGTAAATATATGAGTGACATATATTGTAATTATTCTAGTAAACAAAACCTTATTTCAAATATTTTCTAAGAAATATTCTGGAGATGACACATCATCATGTCATACATGTAAATTAATTGGTTAGTAAATATATGAGTGACATATTGTAATTATTCTAGTAAACAAAAATTTATTTTAAATATTTTCTAAGAAATATTCTGGAGATGACACATCATCATGTCATACATGTAAATAACTCGTAAGAGTAAGATTATTCTTTAAAAATATTTCTGAATTAATATATAGGGGATAATCGTTTGCTTACTAATTCTTTAGTCTCTATATTTACATAAATAATTAGTTTTGAGTGAATACAAAATTGAATATTTACAAATTAAAAAATATTTATTTGTAAAGAAATGATTATTTATCACTCAATTAATACATGTAATTGAAGTGTATTAATGCATGCAACTAGTTATACATATTATTTTGTATGACACTAATCAACATCAACTCATGATGTGTCATTTTCTTTTTGATTTTAGTCACCTATAAATAAGATGTTCTTACAACTTTTATAATCATATCATAAACACATCAGTTACAACCGTTCTCGTCTCTTTAAATCACTCATATAACAAAAGAGAATCCTTCTCATTTCCCATAAAGTGTCTCCACACAAATACACATATATATAAATATATACACAATAACATATATTATATTATAATAGTTCATAACATATTATTAGTAGGAGCTAATCTTGAAATTTCTGGGTCGATTTCTCGACCCTAATGTTTATCGATTTCGAATTGGCGGCTCGTTTTTCCGTTTAAAATCCATATATCTTTTTAACGTAATATTTCTAATAATATTTAAATTTGTCAAATTTATTTAGATTTATGCATGTTATTTATGAAAATGTTATAGTTTGAAATATGAGAATACATTTTAATAACTTTTTATAGTTATCATGTCAAATCTTGTAAAGCTCAAGTTTCATGCCCTGGAATTATCTGGAAAAAATTGTATGTCATGGGCAGTTGATGCGAAGACGCATCTAAAGGCAAATGGGCTTAGCGATACCATCGATATGTCGAAAAGACATCAGACGAGTTAAAAGCAAAGACCATGTTATTTTTGCGCCACCATATTTGTGATGGTTTAAAAGGTGAATATATCACGAAAGAAGATCCTTCAGATCTTTGGCAATCACTTAAAGATAAATTTGATCACCAAAAGCATGTGCTTTTGCCAAGAGCTAAAAATGAGTGGTTAAACCTCCGGTTTCAGGATTACAAAAGTGTTAGTGACTATTTTTCCGCGTTGTTCAGAATAACCTCAATGATGGTTTTACATGGAGAGAGTATTAATATGATTGAAAAAACTCTCCAAACTTTCCATCATGTCAATGTAATCCTATAAGAGCAATACCAGGCAAAAGGTTTCACTCAATTTTCAAAGTTAATACAAATTCTTCTTGTTGCTGAACAAAACAATGAGCTCGTGATGGTGATGATAAACCATCAGTCTTGTCCACCTGGATCAGCTCCACTTCCACAAGTGAATGTTGCTTCATCTAGTTTTAGTAATTTTCGAGGACGCGGCCACGGTTGCGGTCGAGGTCGTGGTTATGGTCGTGGACGGGGACAAGGACATGGGCAGTATAGAGGAAGGGGATTCCAAGTCAATAATAATTTTAATGCAAGAAATGCCAATAAAAATCTTCATGTTAACGACATTGGTCGAACTACTAAATAAGGAGAAAATGTATGTTATAGATGTGGAAAGAACGGGAATTGGTACCAGACTTGTCGGGCACCAAAATTTATCGCCGACTCATATCAAACGTCGAAAAAAGCAAAGAAAATGGCTCATGAAGCCAATCTTATCTTGGATCAGCCCTACCCTTCTTATCATGGATCAGCCCTACCCTTCTTATCATGACCTGAATGACGATGTTCATTTTAACATCGCAGATTTTCTTGCTGACTCCGATGGAAAATAAGACGACTGAAGATCATTATAACATGATGTTTTGGCTTAAAATATGTATGTATAATAGTTTAATATTTTGCCAACAAGTTTTTCTTGTAATATATATAAAGCAGTTTATATAACATATTAATAATTGCTTTATGTCTTTGGCAACAAAATATGTAAAACAAAACATTCAATTTTAAAGAGAAAAATATTTCTCCAGTCTCAAATTAAATAAATATACTAGAATCGTAAATATTTTATGTGAGAGTGCAAATATTATTACAGGTTATAGTAAAACAAGTTTTTCAATGCCAAGGGAAACACAATTTGAAATAAGTAATGCTCTACTTTCCCTTAAGTCTTGTAGAAACTTATTGAGTTTCAAAGACATTTATAGGAATGGATAACACATTGAAACAAAAAATAAAATGACATTGAATATCTTTGTATTACATCAGAAAAGAAAGAAATTTTGGAAAAATTTTCTATGTTATCTTCTGGATTATATTGCACAAAAATAAATATGATGGACCCAAAATACATTAATACATTTAAAGTATAACATGAAAGACTTGGGCATACAGGTTCAATTATGATGAGAACAATTATGCAAAATTCAAATGGCCACCCATTGAAAAATAGAAAGATTTTTCAATCAGAAGAGTTTTCATGTAATGCATGTTCTCAAGGAAAACTTATTTCTCTGCCTTTACCAGCTAAAATTGGGAATGAATGTCCATATTTTTTAGAAAGAATACATGGTGATATATATGGATCTATACATCTAATGTGTGGACCATTTTGATACTTTATGATATTAATTGACGCATCTAGTAGATTGTCACATGTTTGTCTATTGACAACTCAAAATATGGCTTTTGCAAAATTCGTTGCCCAAATTATTAAGTTAAAAACATAATTTCCTAATAATGGTATAAAGAAAGTCAGACTTGATAACGCTGATGAATTCACTTCTCAATCTTTTAATGATTATTTCTTATCAATGGGAATCAATGTTGAACATTATGTTGCTCATGTTCATACAAAAATGGTATGACCGAGTCTTTGATTAAAAGATTGCAACTCATTGCAAGGCCATTAATATTGAGAACGAATCTCCCAATTCCAGTATGGGGACATGCTATATTGCATGCAACAAATTTGGTTAAGATACGACCAAATGCATACCATAAATTTTCCCCATTTGTATTAACATCTAGGAAAATGCCAGATGTATCTCATCTCCGTGTTTTTAGATGTGCGGTTTTTGTTCCTATTGGTCCACCGCAAATAACGAAAATTGGGGCACAAAGGAGATTGAAAATTTATATAGGATATACTTCACCAAGTATCATTAGTTACCTTGAACCGAAAACTGGTGATTTGTTTACGACCCGTTTTGCCGATTGTATCTTTAATGAAGATGAATTTCTAACGTTAGGGGGAAGAATTAATCAAGTATTAAAAGATATTACATGGTATACACCCTATTTGTTGCATCTTGATCCTCCTACAAATCAAAGAGAACTAGGAGTTCAAAAAATTGCACATTTACAAAATTTGGCAAACCAATTACCAGATGCGTTTACAGATATTAATAGAGTCACAAAATCGTATATCCATGTTGTCAATGCCTCATATAGAATTAATATTTCAGAAGAACAAGGTAATGAGCATAAGTTTTAGTTAAAAAGGGAGAGTCTGATGGGCTCAAAAGATAAAAATCCCCAAAAGAAAAAGAATTTGGGAGAACAAAGTGAAAAGTTTCAGAGGAATTATTTAAAGAAAAATGTCTAAAAGACAAAAATGAAAAAGTTATAGAAGATGCGTGTAAACATAATCTTCGAGAAAATGAAAAAGAGAATCATCTCGAAAAGGTTTATGATCATGAAAATATTGGATTTTCATTAATTATGCCAAAATGAAAAATTATGGGATATAAGTGAAATAGAAGATATTCGTGGATCATTCTCGTTTTCTATAGCAGAAGAGATTGATCAAGATAATCCAAACCCAACATCTATATTAAAATGCCAAGAAAAATCTGATTGGAGAAAATGGAAAATGGCCATGAGAACTGAATTAATGTCTCTTGATAAAAGAAATGTTTTTGGGCTTATTGTTGTTACACCTAAAGATGTAAAGCTTATAGAATATAAATGGGGTTTTGTGAGAAAAAGAAATGAGAAAAATGAGTTCACAAGATATAAAGTCCGATTAGTTGCTCAAAGTTTTTGATTTTGAAGAGACATACTCTCCGATAATGGATGCAGTCACATTTAGATACTTGATGAGTTTGTCGGCATCTAAGAATTTAGAAATGTATCTTCTGGATCTCGTGACTGCATATTTATATGGATCTCTTGATGAGACATTTTTATGAAAATTCCAGAAGGATTTAAGATCCCAGAGAAATCAAATATAACAAGAGGATCTATGAAAATATATATAGTCAAATAACAACGATCACTTTATGGATTAAAGCAATCTGACCGTATGTGGTATAATCATCTAAGTGAATTTTTGTTGAAACAAGGATACATTAACAATGTGATTTGCCCTTGCGTTTTTATTAAGAAATTCTCAAATGGATTTGTGATCATTGCTGTTTATGTCGATGAATTGAATATAATTGGAAATCACAAGGAGAATGATTAGTCCTGGGATTTTGGATATCGGATCGGATACGGTTCGGATATTTCAGATTTCGGATTTTTCGGATATGAGATTTAAGATCCGTATGCGATCCGAACCAATATCGGTTCGGTTTCGGTTCAGATCTCGTCGGTTCGGATCGGATATCGGATATTGTCGTGTGATCCGAAAAATATTAAAATATCCGAAATATTTTTCGGATCAATTCGGATCTGATTCGGATCGGATACGGATCGGTTATCTGATCCGAATTGAATAAAAATAACCGAAATAAAAAAAAACCCGAAAAATACGAAAAAATCTGAAAAAACCCGAAACAAATCCGAAAAAATCTTAAAAGATATTCGAAAAAATCCAAAAAATCTGAAAAAAATCCGAAAATTTGGGTTATGCAAAATCCGATATCCGAAATCCGAAATATACGAACTGAAAAATCTGAAAATTCCAAAAATCTGAAAATAATCCAAAAAATTTTGGATATCCATGGATATTCGGATATTATCCGATCCGATCCGATATCCATGGATATGAAATTCCATATCCGAATGGATATTTGCTCGTATCCGAATCCGATCCGAATCCGAATTTTCGGATCGGATAATTATCCTAGGCCTAAGAATGATGATGCGGTAGCTCATACGAAAGAAAAAATTGAAATGAAAGATCTTGGAAAGACAAAATTTTGTCTTGGAATCCTAACTGAGCATCTTAAAGAGAGAATATTTGTGCATCAATCAAATTACACCAAAATGATGCTTTCTCGTTTTAATATAGATAAAACAACTCCTTTGAGTACCCTGACGGTTAATAGATCCCTTGATACTAATAAGAATTCAATTTTGTCTTGTAAGGATAATGAGGAACTTTTAGATCTTGAAGTATCTTCTATGAGTGTTATTGGTGCACTCATGCATCTTGCAAATTATACTTGATGGGATACTAGTTTAGAAATTATATTGACAATAACTCAATGAAACATTCTTCAAGATTAGATTACCTTGAAAATAACTCAATAAAACAATATTCAAAATTACTCATCATCTTTTCACCAAGAATCCAGACACGCTAGGGAACAAAATATATACCCACAAAAATGCTCGAAAACATATTTTTGGGGACAACGCATACCACAGTTTAAGCAAATAGGTCGAGTCATGTGATGATTGTTGGGTTGAACATCTACTTCAGTATCATCTAATAAAACCACTGAGTCAGGCTTCATGTATAAGTCCCTTCCAATCAAGCATTCAATGTGTAGAGTGACACAACAATACTCATCACACATATAAAACCGCTCTCTCGGATCTATTTTTCTTTCGCAAGCTTCACACCAGTACATTATGGTACTTGTTTCGTCCCCATACGAAAGAGTGAGGATATGTTTATCATGCTTATACCTCAACTTTGGAGGTAAAGTAGCACAACTGAAACATAAAGCAAAGTCATCACACTCAATGCAATTGAAAGTTTCATCTGTACCATAACGGCAAAAACAACATAGTCTCCTCTCTCCCGGTTTGGATGTTAGGAATAATGGATGCACATGACTTTCATGGACTAATGGCTCAGAAATTGTGGCACACTGCACATGTAGTTGAAAATTACAATTTTCTTTACCACACACATAGAAGAAACCAGTTGCAAGGAACCTATAACAAACTGAACATCTTTTCACACTGTCCATATCACCGTCATTTTCTGGTATCAGAGCTAGAGTGAGCATATGTGGATGTACCGGGTGATACATTTTACGGGAAAGATTCGCACATTTTTCATGTAGAACATACTCACATTGCATACAAGAGTAGAAGTTACCGAAATAGATTGGTGTAACGCATGCTTGACACAGCTTATTCTCGTCATAATCTCTATCTATCTTCTCATCAAGTCTCAAATGATGATGTTCATGGCTGAAATGTCTTATAATTCCATCGCTTATCTTAAAAAACGGCTCAAGTTCCTCTTCTTCAATATCTTCTGGCACTCCCTCAAGATCTATACCATCCCATACATTTTTCTGTGTGGCACATTTTGAATGTACCCCATACGAACAACAGTCCTGGATGCAAGAAAAACTCCCAAAATCATTATCTATCTTTTTGCGACAGACACCACAAAACAAACCTCCTCTGTTAGAAGAAAGTGTGAAGTAGAGACGATGGGGATGGCGTGATATTTGTATGACACGTGGTAATTTGGTACATCTTAGATGAACTAAAAAGTCGCAAGGAGGACACGTATAGACAGGGGAACAGCTTGAATTGGCCATGGCGCACACGTTGCAAATTAATAAACCCCCTCTCGGAAAGAAAGCAAGCTTATGATCATGCCACTTCAGTTGCTCTATATGTATGACTGGTTCTTTCTTCACACAACCTATGTTCATAGCATAGTCGCATATTGAGCAATAATAAAATATCTCTAGGAGTTCTTCATCGCAGCAATAACATTCTCTGCTGGATTTACCATCCAAATTCAAGACAAGGTGAAGAGGATGTTTTGAATGAAGAGGGTGTTTGATCTCGAGTGGAGCCTTTTCATAATCTTTATGGTACTCGCCATTGCAACGTCTGCAGCGGAAATAAGTAGCGTCTTCTTCTCCTGTTACCTTGAATTTTTCCCATATTCCAAAGAAACACTTCCACTTGCAACCACTACTCGACGAGATTTCTTCAAATTCAGTATGAAATTTTCCTTCATGGAAACTTACTCGTACTTGAGGGCATAAGAAAATAAGTTTCTTCGACTTTGAATTCATAAAAATGACGATAGAGACTATTTGACGGACGAGTGATATGAGCTCCGTATGTGGCTTGAGTTCCAATATTTTGTCAAATAATTCTATGAACTCCCTATCAGATTGCAGCTTCTGGTTGTAATCTGAAGAGAATTTTTGAGAAATAAATGATATGAGTTTCGACAACGGCTCTGGCATTGAATCAAAGTCCATAGTGTTGAAGAGAGAAATCGTCTGAGAAATGAGTGATATGATCTTTGAATCTGGCTTTGGAAGTGAACCCAGATCCATATATCTAACGAGAGAGATTATTTGAATGATGAGTGATATCATCATCGCCGAATCCAAAAAATTGCGTGGTTGCAGTAGTATTTTATTCACAGCTTTTGATTCAGATGTATTGGTTGCATACTGCTTTGTTCAGATAACTTTGAAATTATATTACGAGAAAATGATTAGAATAGCACATAAAAGTAGAATATTACTAGGGTATATACATATTTTAAAAATTATTAAAATGTTTTTCGTACTCTAGTAAATTACAAAAACATCATCGTTTATATTTAATTAACAAATCTACGTCATTAATAGCTGAGTTATGTTACATATGTTGGTTGAGTTAGTTGTAATTGACAAATCCACGTCATTAAAGCGTATGCCACGTGTACAATGTGGTTGATTTATATATTAAATACATGGCTGAGTTTAATCTGGTTAACAGACAAACCGTTTTTGAAACCATATAATTAAGAAGAAATCTACACACCAATAATTATTTCTCGGTAAAAAACACTTTGCACACCACTTTAGTAAGTCATTTTCTCCGATATCGTCATCTTCTCCGAAAATCGCCATCTTCTCCGAAAATCGTCATCTTCTCCGAAAATCGTCATCTTCTCCGAAAATTGTCATCTTCTCCGTAATCTTCTCCGAAATGTCTGAAACACTCTAGATAGTAAGTCATTTCTCCGACCTCATCTTCGTCGTATTCTCCGGTAAGTGGCGACTGTGTTTGATTTATGTTAAGACCGAGTTTGATTTCCGTTGCGACTGAGTTCGATTCTCTTGCGTCTGAGTTTGATTTAAGTTTTGGCTGAGTATGATTTATATCGTGGTTGGGTTATATAATATGTAAAGGTTGAGATAGTTTCTATAGCGACTGGATAATACATAATGTTGTCGCTGAAACTAACTTAGAGTTTAGGGCTGAGTTAGTTTATGTAGCGGCTCAGTCACTTTTATGTTGCGGCTGAGTTAATTTAGGGTTTAGGTCTGAGTTATTAATTATGTTATGGTTGAGTTATTTTACCAAATGCGGCTGGATTAGTTTTATATCGACTGATCTATATTTGTTTTGTTTCATGATCAGATGGATTTCTCTGCAAACTCTGAATATCGAGAACCAGATTACCCTCCAATACTTTACCGTGAAGGGTTTTCTAATCGGGAAAATAAATCGTTTAACACTATACGTGGGTGAGAGAACTCCAACAGATCAGAGAAAGAATAAGAGGAGACGTGTGGGATGAAGTGAAGTCGTTCCTTGTTGGAATCATTGCTAGGATTGCTGATAGAGGAATGATTTGGTGTGCTAAGATGACACATTACCTACTATGTAGATAGCTTCGCGTAAAGAAGAAGGAGATTTGGAGTATCGTTCATGGTCAACCCATCAAGTTTGAATTAAACGAATTCCATGATATAACTGGGTTAAACGTAGACCCACTGCCAACAGAAAGGTTTGATGAACTCGAGCAATACCCAGATTTCTGGAGACTGTTGAAAGTGGATATTGGGTATGGACCCAGGTTCATTGACTTGAGGGCGACATTAGATGAATATAATGGATGAAGTAGAGAATATCGGAAATGGTTGAACCTTTTAGCTTTGCAAGCCGCGGGTGTTCACGCTGTGCATGCAAATTCTCGGATACCCTTTGAAAATGCAATAAGAGTATTCGACGATGAGGCCATGATGTCATATCCATGGGGTCGTTTTGCTTTCAAATTGCTTGTTGACTCTATCAAGTCGGTGTGCCCTACAAGTAACTCATACTACATCAACGGCTTGGTCCACGTGTTACATGTATGGGCGTATGAATCTGTCAATTGCCTTGGAGAGCATTTTGGGGGGAGTGATAGATGCCTCATCGAGCCTTAAGCTTCTTCGATGGGGTGAAAACCGCACACGTGCGGCTCTTGAGACTGTCCTCATCGATGAGCTCAGAGTTCATGGCAAGGTAATGTTTCAGACTGATTTTCTACTTTTAATTTTCTTCTTAGCTAAGTTAAGAGAGTTTGACTGTTGTGTTATCCGGTATTGAAGGCTTAGTTATATTGTTTTGTTTACTTTATGGCTGAGTTTTTTTATTTTGTAGGCTGAGTTATATAGTGTTTAATGATTCGATGGGTGAGTTTTTTTACTTTGTAGGCTAACTTACGAATTCCTATGTGCAGGTGCGTGTGAGGAATATGGTGAAGAAGGATTCTTTAGATAACGTGTTACCTCCTCAGTGGCTGGGAGAAACAAATGAGACAGATGACCCAAGTCTTGTCGAGCTGATAATGAACATACACAAAGAGCGGTTTGTTACAGGTTTTTGGGATGCGCATATCAAAGAGAACAAGAAAAGAACGAGTGCTGGACTTTTGGGTGAGCCTGAGCTACCAGCAAAGAAGAATAAGATGAAGAAACCTGCTCATGTGGAGGGCCAAAAGGAGAAGACGGAGAGAAACTCAACCGCGACAGGGGAGAAAAGTACGGAGGCTGTAACATCTACCATGCTTGAGATATATGGTGAAGAAGGATTCTTTAGATGACGTGTTACCTCCTCAGTGGCTGGGAGAAACAAATGACACAAATGACCCAAGTCTTGTCGAGCTGATAATGGACATACACAGAGAGCGGTTTGTTACAAGTTTTTGGGATGCGCATATCAAAGTGAACAAGAAAAGAACGAGTGCTGGACTTTTGGGTTAGCCTGAGCTACCAGCAAAGAAGAATAAGATGAAGAAATCTGCTCATGTGGAGGGCCAAAAGGAGAAGACGAAGAGAAACTCAACCGCGACAGGGGAGAAAAGTACGAAGGCTGAAACATCTACCATGCTTGAGATACTACAAGACTTTAGAAAAACATTTGCACATCAGGATGATAGATATGCTTGTATTGAGCAGAACATGTATGCTGGATGTGCTGAAGTGCACCGGCAGATAGCTGATATAGGGAAACACATTGGTCTAGCAGTCGCAGAAGCAGTTGATATGTGTCTGAAAGATCATCGAGGAGTAGGGCGAGAAGGAGCTGAAAGTCACAGAAAGTCCCCCGGCTTTAGCATTCCCCTCGCCGTCGCCGTCGTCGCCGCCGCCGCCACAACAGTTCGTTAATAGTCCAGACGCAGCTAGGCCCCTCTTAAAGGTCAAGCGGGGGATGAAAAACATATTCCGGGTACAAGAAATATAGGTCCGACGAAGCGGGATTTGGCTCCGGAGCTTGGTAGTGGTGGTGATGATTCTGTTGATTTCGTCTCTTGTGGTCTTTCTCCTGCTAAGAGACAAGCAGCCACCACGAAGGCTGCGACGACGAGGCAACCGAAGGTTGCGGTGACAAAGCAACCGAAGGCTGCGGTAACAAAGATGATAAAGAGGCAACAACGGATTGATGGGCGCTACTGGAGGAAAATGATATAAAAGAGCCTCGATTACTATAGAAACTGGTGGCATCGTATCAGCATATTCAACAAGGCTTGAATAATAAACCAGTCGCCAAACAAGCCGTTAAACCAATTGCTGCCGAGAAGGGGTTACAGAAGAAGAAATAACAGAAGAAGAAAGGGTGGAAAGGGGCCGTTGGGGCAAAGAAGAATGAATTCATAATCCCGAGTATGGATGTGACCGACTACGTTGTCGAGGTGAATAAAAAGGGGGTAAAGGCCACTAAAGAAGCTGCTCCAAGAGGGCGGTGGGAACACCGAGAAAGGGGGTAAAGGCCGCTGAGGTAGAGAGGCAGCCGAATCAGTAGAAAGAGGCCATAGTCCCGACTCCGGGGGACAGTTCGATGAAGGATGTGACTGCCGACGTTGAGAAAAAACTAAAAAAATCCCTGCCGGAGTCCGGTGTGGATAAGGAGGACAAATCGAGGTTTGAAATGATGAGAGTTTATCGGGAGGGCTGTGGCCCCAAAAACGCAGTTTTTCCGTATATTGGGTCAAATGGGGAATCATGCTTGAGGATGAATATTAAACCTTCACCAACGATATATGATCCTCTAGAAAAAGTTTATGAGGATAGAAGGGAGAAATTCTTGAATCACATGACACAATACTAGTATGGACACTTAATACCATCTGTATATATATATATAAGCCATAATTTAATTAAATCTACATAAACTGAGTTGTGTTCAATTTACAAGGGCAAAGAGCTGAAAACAGAGTCTGTTTCAGATGTTAGTGCATTCTATAACGTCCTTGTCGCCGAAAGAAAGGATTGGCCAGATGGACCTTTGGGAAACTATGGATGGCTGAACGATGTTGTAAGTATACCTCACGACTGAGTTATATTATGCGTTGATGGCCGGTTTATTTAATATGTGATGGTTGGGTTATGATATTTTACTCTGTTTTTTACAGCATATGTCTACGTATATTAGACTCCTTATCGTAAAGTCCAAGTAAAAACCAACCCTGTTCTGGTATGAGCGCATCGGTTTTGTTGATGCTTCGTTCCAGTTTTTTTGGATACGAGACTACAATACGTTCAAAATCAAACCACAAGCCTTCAGTTTCTCCGAAGTGTATCGAGATTTGGTTAACGACAGGCAGTTGTCAGGACTAGAGACGGAGAAGATGTGGGCGAAAGATGTGGACCACATCTACGGGATCCTCAATGTTAAAGGCGAACATTGGGTGGCGTATCACGTCAACCTGTTGAAGGATAGGATTGATGTCTACGATTCAATCATCAGACACGTGACACTCGAGAGTGAGAAGAGAGTTTGAGATGCATGTAGACCGCTACTGCATATGATCCCATGGTTGCTGCACACGTTTGTTCCGGATGAAATACGAAGACATATCATATAACAGTTTGGGTTTCAGAAGAGGGGGAAAGAGGAACGAGTCATTCCACAAAACGAACAAACTAGTGATTGTGGGGTGTATACGTTGAAGTTTATTGAATGTTTGGTGCTCAGAGTATCTTTTCATGGGATAGACGATGCACATATTCAAGATATACGGAAGAATATGGCAGTAGATGTTCGAAGCGGGAGTACATGATGCATACACACATCTTAAATAATATTAGTCAGCCATGGTGTATCGTAGTATATACACCTGTATATAACAGCAAAGATCGCTTGCGGATTCATTATCCGATTTTATATTTTTGACACTTAAAAGTCTTCCCATTTTTATATTCACTAGGACAATATCCCCGCTATGTGCGGGTTATGTTTTATATATGTTATTAATATAAATTTTGTTATACAAAA
>OVAO01000272.1:0-24137 GCA_900406285.1 Biscutella auriculata
ATAAAATCCTGCTTAGACCTAGAATTTCCTTATAAGTCTGTCGTCTCTAGTAAAACCTCCTGATTTGGTTCGATACATACCCACTCTATTTAATTGACCGTGTTTTTTGCTAGTCTCTGCTATACTAGCCCATAGTAGAAGTAGCAGGCACAAAAACCAAATACATCAAATTGGTGCCGTTGCCAACTCGAGATTTCTCTTTGCTAGCAATAGATCTTTGGTTACTTTTAGGGCCTAAGATTCTCCTTTATGTTATTTAATCACTCTTTTTGAATTCCTTTCAGGTACATGAACCTACGTTCTCACAGTTCTTCTTGCCTAACTCCAATCAACACCGACATATGTGCAATAGAGTTACAGCTTGGTAGAGCCCGTTGTGAGCGTCTCCGCCAGTTACACTTCCAAAGTCTGAACATCAATATGGACAATCAACCCGAACCCCATGACGGTGAGATTCTTCCACCCCCACCACCACCACCCCCACCTCCACCCGTTCTACATGGACAACCCCCTATCCACAACCCGGATCCTTTACCTTTTTCCCGTCACAATCCTCCAACCACAACCATTGGTTCCTTTGATACACCAAAAGCCAACAGACAACGCTCCGGTATCCGTCCACCTCTAATTAACCGCAACAATTTTACAATAACGCAAAGACTGGTCTCCATGGTCAATGATAGTAAGTTCAGGGGCCTACCCGATGAGTGCCCGTTAGAACATATCAGTCTCTTTGACCATGCTTGCAATACAGTGGTTATCAACGGCGTATCTGAAGACGCCCTCAAGCTCCGCCTATTTCCATTTTCCTTAGATGGCACTGCCCACCAGTGGGAAATCAAGCACCTGCGAGACTCTATCACCAATTGGGTAGCGTGCAAACGGGAGTTCGTCACACGTTTCTTTCTATCCTCAAGAACCAACAAGCTGCGCTGCGACATTTCCGGTTTCCGTTAACAAAACTTGGAAAGCTTCGCTGATGCGTGAGACCGTTTCACCTCCTACACTATTAAATGCCCGCATCATCAATTATCCGAGCTGTCTCTTGTAAACACATTCTTCCGAGGTCTGACTGATAAGTATCAGCATTGAGGATCTCGTCCAGAGTAGTACCTCCCACATCGAGGCCTACGACCGCGTCAACCGTGCCCCGATGATTATGAAAAAGGACAACCAAGTCTCCGAAATCCAAGTCCTAAGCGCAAAAATTGATCAGTTAATATCAGCCCAACAAGCTCCTGTCCACTTCGTCGGAGAGATTGAAGAACCCAATGCCACCGACTTCACTGTTGAGGAAGTCGCTTTCATGGGAAATCAGGGATACAAGCCCTACAACCCTAATCTTTCATACCGCAGTACAAATGTCGTGAATCCGCATGATCAAGTCTATCCGCAACCACAAAAGCAAACACAAGGTCTTCAGAACTATGGTTATCAGACTTACGGTCAGCAAACTCGTAAAAAGCAACCGGGTTACTACAAGCAACAAAAGGGGCAATCTTCAAAGCCACCAGGATTCTAGGAACAACGTCAACAACAACTACCTTCCCAAAGGAATGTAGGACCCATTCCTCCGTCCGAGGATCAGAACAAAGTTTTGCTAAAGCAGCTCATTGAATCTCAGAAGAAGTACTCTCAGGAAACAACTGCCGTCATGCGCGATATCTCTTCTCGTGTCGACCGCAACCATTCAGAAATTAACCACAAGTTTGATTCTTTAGCCTCACACGTCAAGGCGCTGGACAACCAGGTTGCTCAGATCGCCTCAAGCTCAAAACGCCCTGTGGGTACTCTAACCGGTTGAACGGAAATGGCCAAGGAAGAGTACGCCAACGTTCTCCCGACTTCTTTTTGCAACGACGACAATGCAACTAAAGTTGGGGGGATGCTCTCAGGAATCAACTCTCAATCTGACCTCTCCGAGCCACTCACGACATCGAGACGTACTATATGAAGAAAGACACTGAACAAAATCGTGAGTCCGCTCTTCAATTGGATTTGGAAAATGAGGACAATAGTTCAAGACACCCGGTCTGGCAGAATGGAACAGATGAAGAATCTGAGAATGAAGAATCTACTGAGGAAGATTCTAAAGAAGAAGAGATAAATGCATTAGAGCCACCAGAAATTCAGTTGGAAGAAGAGGATGCAGAAATGAATGAGTCAGAAGTTCAGTTGAACGAAGATTTACCATACCCAAATACAGAGGAAATCATTCAACCTATTGGGATAGCTCGGTACATTCCTATAAATATCCAAAACTCTTGAATAAGCACTGATTTCTACGTTGTAGAATCATTGAACGAATGTATTGGCAGTTTGGTCCTTGGAACAGATTTCCTTCAAAACGCCGGCGGGCAGATAGATTTTGAAACTTATGGTCTAATCCTCAGACACGTGCAGAGAGAGTATCACCATAAAATCTACTTTCCCATCGGTACAGACACATCTGAGTTGACAGATAAAGGAATCAAGATTTGGAATGAAGAACTAGTTCAAGATCCCGAAGCCAATTTTGAGGGTATAGAATCGGATCATCTTGAAGAGATTGAAGAAATGGAATTTGTGGATAGAAATGATAACGGTTATGAGCCCGAGGAGCTCATCAACGAGAATCAAAAAAATGAAGGACCAGTTAACAACGCACAGGCGCGCCTCCATGGTTTGTTCAAGAAATAAATGGAAAAGGCAGGTATCGTTAACCCACTGGAGGAAGTACTCTGAAATGAAACAGTCGATGAAGCAGTTGCTCGAGTTACCAGTCAGATGCGCCAATTAATGGCAAACTCTTCCAGTGAAGAGACAGATTCAGAAAGTGAACCGAGTACTCCAGACCCTACGACTATCCCGGGACATATGATGGCAGCCAGGGAAATGGCCCTGCGAGTCCTCATTATGGAAAAGCAAGCAGAATTAGACCGTGTTACTATGGAAGGCATGCGAGCCCGATTAGCAATAATCGAGGCCTCGCTCAACCGTGATTAAGTCGCCTGAGAAAACCCGTCAAGCTTAGCGATGTTAAACAAACTCACTTTGGAGGAAGTCCCATGCGTATCCTTTGTAAATATGCATTTTAAATTTCCCTAAAGTATCGTTTATAGCATGAGACAATCAATAACGGGTTTATTTTCAGATAAGTTTCAAGACATGACGAAGGAACGAAGCAGGAAAATGACGCGGGTCAACTTTTGGTCAACCGGGGAGCAACATCGGCCACGAGGTGACCGATATCGGACTAGTCATGACCGCTGGGCCAATATCGACCAAGGCATGGCCGATATAGGTTCAGCCATGGCTGATATTGGACCCATAAAATCCCTTTTTGCCCAAAAATTTTTCTACACTCTCATTTTTACTTCATCTTCTTCACTTTCCTCTCATAGTTTCAAAGATAGAAATAAAGAAAGAAAGAAAAACCATTTCAAAGTTTTTAAAATCTTCGGGTTTTACTCAAATCTTTCGGTTTTCATTGCTAAAACCTTCGGTTTTCAACTCCCAACTTGCATTTCCAACCATTTAATTCTCCATTCCGGCATCCAAGGTATGAAATCTCAATCTCTTATTTTCGTCATCACTATTCACCGGGAGCAAAAATGTGGAACTTTGATAAAAATTAGGATGTGATAAGTGTGACGTTTGCTCTGAGAACCTAGGATTTGATGTTGTTGAATGTTTCTCTATGAAATTGTGTCTTTAAATGAAGAAATTTTAGATTTTAGGTTCTTGAAATTTCATTTTTAGAGAAATTGGAGTGAACTTGATTTTATTCGAATTGGTTGGCATGTCTCGAGCAAAACTTGGAATTACATTTTTGAGAACCATCCGGATTTACAGGAATTTATAATTTGTGGATTCTCGGTTTTCTTGAAGCTTTTGTGAGAATTTTTGAAACTTGGATATCTGTTTTTGTTTGGCTAGCTGATTGATTTCGTAGATTCTTTCGTGGCAATCATGTTAGAAATTACCATTGCAATATTTTATAAGTTCAAAACTAACTATACTTTGAGTTCGTTTTTGTAGATATTTCATGGCTAACCAATGTCTACCAGATTTGAACGATGTAGTCGCGCAATTCGATGTCAAATTCCCAGATCTTGACCAGTACGTCCCACCAAACCGCCCCGAGGCGAGTACATCAGGGCATGCACCTTACGTCGAGAATATTGAAGACAATATTGAGTTCAATGTAGATCTCGAACCCAATTTCTTCCCTGAGTCGTGGAATTCCGCGGATCCCTTGGAGAATCCTGCATTCTTTCCCCCACCCTTGGACTCGGAAAACCCCGTAGACCGCACGGAGGAACCTAAGAAGCTTACCCGGTACCACGCTCAGATGGAGCATAAAGTCGCAGAGTCGGTCTTACCCGACGTTGCAGTATTACAAGAGCTAGGCATTGAGGACGATGTCTGACTGCTCATGGAGGCTATGGGTATTGCTTCTCTATTGGATTTCTGTCACCCCGGATTTCAAGAATAAACATGAGCATTTCTTGCCTCGCTGGAGGTTTATTTTTCGGACGAAGACCTTGACGAAGATTCAGACAAGGGTTATCTCTGCTTCACCGGATGGGATGATATAGAGCGTCGGTTTCATTCGACGAGATTGCAGACATTTTTTCATTTCTAAAAGGCGGCGTAAGGGATGGCAAGCTTGTCAACACTGAGTTGAAGCTACTATGGAAGACGATCGGATCTAGGGACTTCAAGGCTGGCACTATGAAGGGATCTTTGATTAAGCACCCCACAGTTCGATATGTGCACAAAGATCAGTTTCACTCCTATACCGCTCGACGAGAGACCGGAGCTGTGCACGCGAATGAGCTAAGCTTTCTAGGTAGCGGTTTGGCACCATTGATCTATACAATCCGCGAGAATGACGGTCTGTTCCCGGAGTTGGAGGACCGGAAATTAAGTCTGGTGAAGCTTCTTTGTCAGCAATTCATGGCAGTTAAGAAGAAGGACGCAACACCCAAGATATTCATCGGGAGTTTTGTGACCCCGATCCTGCGTTTCGCCAGCGTCCCGCTTCCTGAAGACAAAATGGGCGTAAAGTCGAGGCCCATGGATTATAACTACCTGAGGAGAAGCGGATTCCTAGACGGAATGCTCCGGCATCGATACATATACTCATTCACGTCTGGCAACCAGAAGCGCCATAACCTACTACCAAACTCCGAGATCACCTCTCTTTCGATGGCGGCTAACCTTATGTTCAGCCACAATCACCAGGATCTACCCGATCCATTATGCCCTGACTCAATGATTGGCGTTGCCCAAGAGGAGGAGCCTGGAAACCCTTCTCTCACTGCTGAGTATTTTCGCGATCAGTCCGCACCTGTCTATGGGACTGCCCGCTACTCAGCACCGCTCGCTCATGCCCCTCTTTTGCCGGGACCAACTCAGGATCTTTTTCTAGAGGCCCACTGGGTTCGCAATGAGAACCGCTTCAGGGACCGAGCTGTTCAGAAGACTGCATCAACTGTCAGGGGAATGCAGAAAGTAATTAACAAACTTCGTCGACATAACCAAAAGCTGACTGCCGCTGTCAAGAGTTTGATCAGCTGCGCTGGATCCAGTTCCGCCGTCCCGGATTGGAATGACTCGGACGAAGAAACTCAGGAGAGAGGTCGTGCATCCAAAAGGCGTCGAACCAAGCGCCTGTCCCGCAACATTCCGCCTCTCCCGGTTCCGTCCACCGACAACGAGTCCCCTTCTTTATCCACTGACGGAGGATTTGACCCTGCAACAAACATTTATTGAGATCCACTCTTAAACACCATTGTATATAATGCATTTAGATTATATTATTTTAGGTTCCTTCCTTACATCGACATACACAAGGACTGTGTAGTTGAAGTTTGGGGGAGGGACCGCCTTAGTATTAATGTCGTTTTCTATTTTGTTTGAGTCTTGCATGCATTGTAAATAGTTAAGTTGATTTTAAGAAAAAAGCAAAAAAATCAAAAAAAAAAATTTAGAGAAACCAAAAAGATTTTCATTTTGACTCAGTTTTCTAGAGAGAGCTTTAACGTCATCACTCGCAATCATAGAGTCCATTTCTGTAGTTTTGAAAAGTCCCGAAGATCTAGTTATTGATCCAAAAATTTAAAAAGCTAAGTCCTCGGATTTTGAAACCTTCTAGCTTAGGATTGCTTTCATTATTATTTGAGTTTTAACCTGAATTTCAATTAACATGATCTTGACTGCACAACACATTCATGGCCTTATTTCAAACGAGTTTTGGGCACCAGAGCCTATACACTTTTCGCCTGAACTCGGTCATTCTCCCTTTTAGAATGATTCCCGTCTCTCCCTTTTACCCCTAGCCTAAACACTTGTGAGAATTTTTTGATTGATTTAGTGATAGTCGGTTTTGCAAAAACTTGAAAGATTAAGAGCACCGATTAAGATCATCCAATGGGTAGTCTAGGATGTTGGGTCTGCGAGAAAAAAAAAAGAAAGCTTGGGAAACATAATGTGTCGTTTATCATTACAATGGGTAGAACATGTTAAGATTATGGGAGTGTTCTTTGAAAAAGAAAATAGGAAGAAAAAGAAAGAGAATAAATGGGTGGGTAGAGAAAGGAAGAAATATCACCAAGAGAAAAGTAAAGAAAAAGGGATGTGGATTATGAAACCGAAAAGGTTTAGATAGACTCTAGACTAAGAAAGAAAAATGCTCCAAGGGAAAGAAAAAAAAAGAAAAAAAAATAGTAATAAGAATAAAAAGAATAAATGCCTTGGAGTAGAAAAAGAAGAAGAGAGTCTAAGAAAGTAAGATCTTTAAGTCCCAGAAAAAGAAAGAAAAATGGTGAAGAAAGAAAATCAAAGATAGTAGGATTGGGTAGGTCTATAGTCATGCTTAGGTTGTTCTGGATGCTCGATATTGGTCCCCTAAACGCTCTCTATCTTACTCAGTTTTGCTCTAACCCTTTCACTCCGCGAGACAACCCTTGGTACAATCAACCTCCATGCCTTGAGGAACCCTCTCTTTCTTGCGTTGAAATCCCCTTTATACCAAACCGATTGAAACCTTTGTTCATGTCTTGAAATTGTTTCACGCTCACCCGCTTGAACGACTTCATCATTTCTTCTCCAAGTAGCTAAGCTAATAATTTGGAGTCTTATGGGTACTCTTCCTACCAATGAGGTTTGTCCCACTGGGTTTACTCATTGGAGGTTTGACGAGGCCCATTGCAATTGACTTCATATGTGCGGTCGCGGCTAAGGCGCGCTTGAAANGCGGCTAAGACGCGCTTGAAGGCTATCCATACATGTAGCCGTTGAGAAGCGTTTTAGCTCTTATCCTTTAAAGTGTTGCATTTTAATTAAGTCTTTCCTCTTTATGGTTTGTGTGTTTTGCAAGCGAGACTATTTAAAGGCATGTGTAGCCGCCGTGTCATTTTAGAACTTTCAACATAATTTTGAATGAGATGAGATTTTCTCTTGAGAGTTCGACCTAGGGGTGTGTCATATCCCTTAAGATTTCATGGTTTGGTGTGTCATATCCAAACCTCTTTCATTCCATTTCCTTTTCTTGTTTCCATCATTGAGCTTCCATCGACGACGTTCTTGCTCGAAATTTTCCATCGTCCCAACGTCGGTCTTTTGGGGTTCTGTCACGATCCATCTTCACTATTCCTCACAATATTCATATCCACCGAAGGGATTCATCATCGGAGTCCAAACGATCGAAGAACGTCGAATGTGCTTCCTCGTGTACGGTCGGTGAGGCCATACATGTCGTACCAGCACGACCTCCCCGTCAGTCTCTGACCAGATCTTGCTCTTTTCCCCAACCCTCTCGATCGATCTTCATCTTTTCACCTTAAAATGAGATCCCCCAGAGAACGACAACTTTAAAGGCGTTTCGGTCGAAGGAACTCAACCTCTCTTTCTCTCGTACGACCGACGTATCGTACAGGCCGTACCCGGCAACCCCGAGATCTCTTCTCTGAACCAAATAAATCTTTTCTCCTTTCTCTCTCGACTGAATATCATCTTTATTGCTGTTTAATCATCTTACTCATTTTGGTAACGTCGTGCATAGGGATTGGGAGAACGACGAGCCGACCACTTCACCATCGTCATCTTCGGCCACCTCCACTCCAAGAGTGTTCTTTCCTTAGGGTCATGTATCATAGCCACATTATTACAGCTTCCTCCATCAATGATGAGACTACACACCTTCTCATTCACCACGCATCTTGTATGGAACAAGTAGTCTCGTTGCTCTTCTTCTTTCTCCTTTGGAAACAACTTCAAAACTCTCTGAGTGACTAAGAGCTCTCCTTGGGCAGCTTCTTCTTCACATTCCTCTGGGGTATTCTCTTCTTCTTCTTCTTGTATGACCTCTTCATCTTCGAAAATATACTCGCCATTGTCAAGAAGAATCATCACCCATTTGTTAGTGCATTCATCTCCGTAATGTCCTCGACCTTGACACTTGAAGCACTTAACATCTCTTGCTCTGGTTGGGTTCGCAATCCCTTTGCCCTTGTCTATAAAAGTTGGAGGTTGCTCTTTGGTTCTTCATTGGTTGTTGGGGCCATGGGCTTCTTGAAAGTATTCCAATCCTGGTTGTAAGGCGGCTTGTCTTTGGAGAAAGATGGCTTGAAAGGGGCCTTCCCTTTACGCTTGATTTGTTGCTCTATCATCACTGCTTTGTGGAGCATTTCCTCAAGTTCCAAGTGATGTTGAAGCTCCAAGTGATCTTGAATTTCCCGGTTAAGGCCACCAAGAAATCTAGCCATAGTGGCTTCACGGTCTTCTCTAAGGTCAGCTCTTAAGAGAACCATCTCCATCTCTTGAAAATAATCCTCCACGGATTTGGATCCTTGAGTCAATCTTCTAAGCCTTTGATGAAAGTCTCGGTGATGGTGATTCAGCACAAACCTTCTTCTCATGGCCTCTTTGAGTTCGGTCCATGTCTCGATGGGAATCTCCCCGTTTCTCCTTCTTGAAGTTACCAATTGATCCCACCAGCTAAGGGCGTAATCATGGAACTTCGTAGCTGCCATCCTCACCTTGTTAACCTCGGAGTACCATTGACATTCGAAAACCAGCTGAATCTTCTTCTCCCTTTCCAAGTATGCATCCGGATCACTTTTCCCGTGGAATGGAGGAATCCTTATCTTAAACCCTTCAATGCGGTCATGTCTTGGTTTACGGTGGTAATGTCTTTGGGATACATGACTAGTGTGGTCAGAAAGATCATCCTCTTCATCATAATGCCTTGGGTAATCATTTCTTTGACTCGCCTCCCTTGGAACCCTTCTTGGTTCGCTTCTTGGTTCACGCGGCTCATACTGATCCTCTTCTTCAAACTGCCTTCTAACATGATCCCACTTTGGTTGCTGTCTAGGATGTGGACCTGGAGGATGTCTCCAAGGCCTCATTCTTTGCGGTGCAAGCTCTTCTTCCTCTTTCGGGTATGGTTCTCTAGCTCTCGGCCATTGGGGAAGTTGATGCACGTCTTGAGGTCGGAAGTTGACGCAAGCTCTAACCGATTCAAACTTAAACTTTTGAAAAACTTTCTACCAAAACCGATTTAACAAGAAAGATAATCTCTTTAAGATATGAAACACAAAACTACACGAAGAACAAAACAAGACAGATCTGGACTTAACAATGCAAGGATAAACAACAGCTAAAATCTTTTAGTGTTTTCTCTTAGATCTAGTGCGGAAATGAGTAGACGAAGACTCTCTGGGTTTAGGTTCAAGAGGCTCCAAGCTGGCTCCTGATACCACTTTATACACGCTGGGTCACGTGAAACCGCCCTTGGAGATGGATTCATCGACGGCCGACTGTATGAAGCAGCCTCAACGTCCAAAACTCTCAAACCTACGATCAAATGAAGCAAGTTTTGTTATTTGTCGACAAAACATATATAAGAATAAGAACAGTCGAGAGAGATAAGAGAAAGGAAGAGAGATGGTAGATGGTTTGGAAGTTGGTATCGCCTAGTACGGTCAGTACGGAACGCCGGCGTATGGAAGAGAAGTTGAGAGTGTTTCTTTGACCGAATCGACTTCAAAGTTAACGCCTTTACTTGAATCTCTCTTTGATGGGAAATGATGAAGTTCAGTCGAGACAAAATGTCGAAAAGGGAAGATTTGGTTGACGGTTGCCGATGAGGGTCGCCGGGTCGTACAAGGATTTCTTGAGAAACTTCCTCGCACAAATGAACTCCGATGGGGCTGGAACCTTGAGGGGTTGATTCTTATGGCAAATGAGGTAGATTGATCGGAACAGAACTAACGGATGACGGTGGAGGGTGGAGAACGACGGTGAGGACACGAGATGAGCGACGGGTAAGGATGGCGAGAGGCGAATGATGGTAATGAAAGGGAATGGACGAAAAGGACCACTAGAGAAGTGGGAATCTCTAGATACACCTTAAGCCTAAGATATGACACACTTAGGGTTCTTCTCAAGATATGACACACTTGAAGAAGAAAGAGCTAACATGAGAAAGTACTCGTTTTTGATTCAAAAATGCTAGCTAAGGGAAAAAGGTTCTCAAACAAAGGGTTTAAATACTGAAGACAAAAATGAAGCCTTAAACATGAGGGGAAAAAGAAAATAAGAATGGGAAAAACGACAAGGTCACAGAGAGAGAGAGTAACGGCTATATTGCATAAGAGAAGAAACGCTTTCTCTTGGGACCTTGAGAGTTGGTTCATGTGCAGTGGGCAAACCCATTGGGAAAAACCCACCAAAGGTAAAAGAGTACCCCGAACCATGTCAATGTTGGTTTAGTTCCTTGAATATGAAAGGAGAAAGATGAGTGCATCCGGCTTTCTTTCCTTCAAGACGTAGCAAGTCATCTCCAAGTCCTCCCATGTGTGCATGATAGCTTCAGCAAGTCTCTTCGCTTGTGCTCTAGTGATGGGACTGGTTGGTGCTTGGAGAGATGGTTCTTCCTCGGGCATAATTGGTTCCTTGTCATCCAAGCGTGTTTCAATATGTATGCATAGAATTCATTTGGAAAATGAATCAATCTCGTCTATTGATCGGTGTGGATTTTAACG
This sequence comes from Biscutella auriculata, assembly GCA_900406285.1. NCBI lineage: Eukaryota > Viridiplantae > Streptophyta > Magnoliopsida > Brassicales > Brassicaceae > Biscutella > Biscutella auriculata. The sequence continues at coordinate 11,037 of OVAO01000272.1, forward strand.
ATTTTAACCCTAGATTTTAACTCGTTTTTTGTTAGTTTAGGATGCATTTTAGAGTCTCTAGGATGCATTTTAGAGTCTCTAGGATGCCTTGTCCAGTCTCACTGCCCGGCGGAGACTTCGCCGCCCCAAATCTACTTTCCATATTTGAGTCGATTATTGGTCTCCTATATAAAGACTCAACCCCAAAAACCCTAAAAACGGTTTTTTCTCTCAGTTTTTCTTAGGTTTTGAACTTTAGATCTCATTTGTGAGAGATACTTTTGGTACTAGTAATTTATGCAAGTTTATTTTATATAATTGTTCTTGTTTTTATTGTTGTTTTTGCTTTAGTTTCTTGTTTCTAATCTTGTTTTCTATCACAAACCATGTCTAGAAACTGTCAAAGTGTTCTAGACATGAGTTGTGAGTAGTCTTTATAGACTTATGGATTAGGGGTTAGATTGGTAGGTTTTAGATTGCTAGAAATGGTTTAGATCTATAGTAGAAATGATATTCTCAACTTGTTCATGTGCTTAACGCTAGATTAAGAGTAGATAACCAAATCTAGATCTATAGGAAACTTATCACACGAGAGGTTCTTGATAGGATTCCCGAATTTAGTGAACAAGTTGTTAGTCGATTCTTTCCAAGAGATTGTTTAAGTTATCAATTAATTGTTGTATGGAATTGTGTCTAATGCTTTATAGTAATGCTTCATTACCAAGAGATTTGTGTAATGGTAGGATTAGAAAATGGTCTAGTTGTGCGAGAACGAGCTAGTCTAGTTTAGAGAATCCTAGATATAGAATAAGCCAAGGGTAGTTAGTAAACCATTCTAGCATGAAAACTCCTATCGATTATCAATCCCCTTATCCATAAGTTTGCTTTTAATTTCTATTTTTTGTCATTTTCAGTTTAGTTAGTTTGCTTTCATTTTCAGTTTATTGCTTTGTTTTATTTAATTGCTTAGGAGTTGTTGGTGACAAAAACCCCTTTTGTGTTGCCTAGACTTAGTAAAATTTATCACAGGATTTGTGAGTTAATTACCCCCGAGTTGGTTCGACAAGCTCGATCACCCATCTTCCCTATACTTCATTGATAAACACCATTAAGAAATCAAAAAAACTTATGTTTATCATTTATATAGCACCAAAGAAGTTGTGAAAAAGGAGATCCTTAAACTGCTTGATGATGGAATCATATATCTTATCTCTGATAGTAACTGGATCTCACATGTGCATGTGGTTCCCAAAAAGGGTGGAATCACTGTCATAAAAAATGATGACGACGAGTTGATCCCCACCAAGACTATAACTGGCCACAGAGTGTGTATCGATTACAGAAAGCTAAATACGACAACTAGGAAAGATCATTTTCCTCTACCCTTCATCGATCAGATGCTTTAGAGATTAGCTAACCATCCCTACAACTGCTTCTTGGACGGATACTCTGGATTCTTTCAAATACCCATTCATCCACAAGATCAGGAGAAAACAACTTTCACTTGTCCCTATGACACTTTTGCTTATAGGAGGATGCCCTTTGGCCTGTGTAATGCACCTGCGACATTTCAGCGGTGTATGATGTCAATATTCTCAGAACTAATTGAGGATATCGTTGAAGTCTTCATGGACGATTTCTCAGAGCACGGATCCTTGTTTTCTGCATGCCTAGCCAACCTCTGTAAGGTCCTTGAGGGATGTGAGGAAACCAATATGGTGCTTAACAGGGAAAAATGCCATTTTATGGTAAATAACGGAATAGTCCTGGGACATAAGATATCAGAAGCAGGAATTGAGGTCGACAAGGCCAAAATAGATGTCATGATGCATTTGGCACCGCCAACCAATGTAAAGGGAATCAAGAATTTCCTCGGCAACGCCGGTTTTTACCGATGTTTCATTTAAGATTTCTCGAAAATCGCGAGACCTCTGACAGAATTCACCGTCGATGATGAATGTCTGGCATCTTTGACGAAAATCAAGCAGGATTTGATAAGCGCAGCCATTGTCCAACCCCCCATATTGGGGACTGCCATTTGAGATAATTTGCGACGCTAGTGATTATGTTGTAGGAGCAGTGCTTCGGAAGAGAAAGGAAAAAAAGTTGCATGTTGTCTATTATGCAAGCAGAACGCTTGATGATACTCAGATGAAGTATGCTACCATAGAGTACGAGCTGCTAGCGATAGTTTTCACAACTGAAAAATTTAGGTCTTACCTAGTAGGCTCAAGAATCATCGTCTACATAGATCATGCAACCCTAAGGCATTTGTTCGCAAAGAAAGATGCAAAACCCAGATTACTCAGATTGATCCTGTTACTTCAGGAATTCGGTCTTGAGATAAATGATAAAAAGGGAATAGAAAATGGGGTTGCAGATCATCTGTCCGAATGAGAATCGACGAAAGTATGCCTATAGACGATTCGCTACCAGAAGAGCAGCTGATGGGCATAGAGTTCTATAACCATCTGGAAACTATGCATGACACGCTCTGCGACATTGGAGACGTCACTGAAACTTCTCATAGAGATCCATGGTATGCTGATATTGTGAATTTCCTTGCCTGTGGAACGGAACCACCAGACTTGGAAGAAGCAATTCTTGAAACACTCCAAGCGTTTCTACTGGGATGAACCTTACTTGTACACACTCTGTAAGGTTGGTCTATACAGGAGATGTGTCGCTGAAAAAGAAGTTGAAGGAATTTTAATGCAGTGCCATGGTTCCACTCACGGTGGACATTTCACAACCTTCAATACCGTTGCAAAGATACTGCAAGCCGGTTTCTGGTGGCCCACTATGTTTAACGATACAAACCACTTCATAGTGCATTGTGACCCGTGTCAAAGGAAGGGAAATATCAGTAAGAAAAATGAGATGCCTCAAAACACGATAATGGAAATCGAGGTATTTGACGTCTGGGGTATAGACTTTATGGGCCCCTTTCCAACCTCTTTCGGAAATACTTACATCCTAGTAGCTGTTGACAATGTGTCAAACTGGGTGAAAGCAATAACATGCCCCACTAATGATGCTAAAGTCGTCACAAAGTTGTTTAAAAGCATAATTTTCCCGAGGTATGGAATTCCTAGAATCGTCATAAGTGATGATGGATCCCACTTCATAAATAGGACTTTTGAGAAACTTATGAGGAAGTATGGGGTAAAGCACAAGGTTGCCACACCTTATCATCCTTAGACTAGTGGTCAAGTCGAAGTCTCTAACAGAGAAATTAAGTCCATCCTTGAAAAGACGGTTGGAATCTCCAGGAAAGATTGGTCTACTAAGGTGGATGATGCGCTATGGGCCTATAGAACAGCCTTTAAAATTCCCATAGGAACCACACCTTTCAACCTTTTGTATGGGAAGTCGTGCCATCTGCCTATAGAAATGGAGTATAGAGCTCAATGGGCAATCAAGTTTCTTAACTTTGATCTTAAATCTGCTAAGGAAAAGCGTGAAATACAACTTGAAGAGTTGGATGAAATTCGCCTAAACGCTTATGAAAGCGCCCGACTTTACAAAGAAAGAACCAAGGCCTTCCACGACAAGAAAATTGTCCGTAAAAAGATTAAAGGATGAGATCTTGTGTTACTCTTAAACTCAAGGTTAATACTCTTCCAGGGAAAACTGAAATAGAGATGGTCGAGACCCTTTCCGGTTTTAGAAGTGCGTTCTTATGGTGCGGTTGTTCTACAAAATGATAAAGGTGACGTGTTTGTCGTCAATGGTCATCGTGTGAAGCCTTATTTAGCAGAAGCTATGGTTGAAGATATCGACTGCATCCATCTTTTAGATTTTCCCTGAGAGTCCTCTGAGCGTTCGTCAAACTAATGACGTTAAACAAGCTCGCTTGGGAGGAAGTCCCATGTTTATCCTTGTAAATAGTCTTTAGCGATCTTAAAATAGGGTTTTTTCTTGCTAACGAGGTTGCTTGGAGTTTTTCATTTTTGATTACAGGTTCTGGAGAGTCAAAGCGGAATCGAGCCAAATATATATATTTTGCCGAACCAATATCGGCCAAGGACAGACCAATATCGGTCATGACCTGGTCGATATTGGTGCATCGGCCATGACCACATCAATATCGACCAGGTCATGTCCGATATCGACAGTCCTTCGTTTAAAAATCGCTCGATTTTCGTCTTTTCTTCGGGATATTCTCGGGTTTAATTCAATCCAATTTTAATACTATAAAACCGATTTTGTGGACCACTTAACTCTTATCCACTTATCTCTCAAGCTTGTCTTCTCTTTAAGGTCTCTCCTCTCTCTAAAATATTTTTCCATAAAACCATAATTTTCTTGTCTTCTCCTTGCCATTTGTATTTCCATTATACTAAGCAAAGTCTTCATTTAATATTGGTTCTTAACTCGGTTATATGAGTATTTTAAAATCGGCCATGCCAAATTTTTTTGGTCCGGATTTTTAAAATTTTCCCGGAATTTTATTTATAGTAGGTTGTGTTTGTTATGAATTTATTTTTTCTATGAATATCGTGCTAACTTCTTCTCTTGTCCTTTATAGCACATTATGTCGAACAACACTTCCACTTGTAACTCTATAACAGAACTTTATGCGGGCAATCAAGCAACCACGTACGTTCGGCTGAACGACGGGTTACACGGTCATGTGGAAATGCTAATCAGGAGCCAAGAATCGAACGCACGTGGACATTAAAATGTCGTACAAGAACAAGGAGACAACCAAGCTCTTTATGCACTATTTATGGAAAAGGAGCAAGTCGTGACGTCAGTCGATTCCGCGCTCACATTGCGCCATCTCGGTCTTTTTGAAGACGTGATGAAGTTGAGTAATACAATGGGAGTCGAGGGATTCATCGACTTTTGAGGGATGACTAGTAGCGAGTCAACTTGCATGTTCCTAGCCACCTTCCAGTTCAACTTCTATGACGACTTCACACCTTCTGAGGATTCAGAGCTCGGGTTTCTGAGATACCGAGATCGATATGGGAATCGCCACCGGACGAGCCTAAGAAACCTAGCCAACATGTACAACCTCCCAACCGATGGAAGTGGGCACTTCGCCATCACTTCTGATGATAAGAAAGTTACTTTTGGGACTTTATTGGAAGCGGGAACTTCATGTCCGGCGAAACAAAGAGCACTAGTATTCGACATACAGCGATCCGCTACGTGCACAAGCTCATCCCCACTGTTTTCATCGCAAGGAAGCCAACAATCACTGTCGATATTGAAGAACTCTGTTTCCTCATGATCGGAGTCGTCCCGTGGATCCGGAGATGTTTCAACCGTGACAACATGTTCCCTTCTGTTAGGCGCTGTAAGCCAGATCTAATTAGGCTCCTCTACTACTCGTTGTAGAGTGTTAGAGACCGTATCATAGCCGAGCCCAGCGCTCCTGCTGAGATTAATGTCGGCGGTCTCCTCACCACCCTATTCTCGGAAAGTGGAGCAGAGGACCACCGTTACAATATGATACCTCTGGCTTGATGAACCTGGCCCATTTAAAGAGCACGAGATTCTTATCAGGGAAGTCACAGGAGAAGTTCATTTACAACTTCACCAAATCGTCGGGGCCGCAAGGAGTTCTTTCTCCTACCCAATGAGCAGCTTACCTCATTCCTCGTCAATCGCTTCAACATCGGTTTCAGTACCGTATCAGCTCAGCTTTATAATCCCGAAGGTCCTTACCCTATTGAGCATTTGCTTGCACGAAAACGTAGCTTTGATACATTCAGAACTGAACCAGAATGGGCTCCAGAGAACGATGAATACTTCTCTATGTATGGGTATGAATCATACCATGATATCTACGTAACCCTCTTCAACTCTTGTAAATACGCACTTAGTTTTCATTCTTTTTTAGGTTCTTTCCTTAGGCTTACACAAGGACTGTGTAGTTTAAGTTTGTGGGAGGGACCACCTTATTTGGGCCTCACTTTCAGTGTTAATACTTATGTTTGCATTTTGAGAGAAAGCAAAAAAAAATTAAAATTTTTTTCAAAAAGCCAAAAATATTTTTGTTTTCATTCGGTTTTCTCTTATAAACTGCATAACATTCTAGCTTAAGATCGAGTCCCATTTAATTTGCAGTCAGTTTTTCAAAAGAGAGCTTTAGAACCTTTACTTGCAACCATCGATTTCACTTTTTAGTCTCGAAAAGTCTTGAAGTTCATTGCCATTGATCTTGATGTTTAAAAAGCCTAATCCTCGGATCTTGAAGCCTGCTAGCTTAGGATTGCTTTCATTTTAATATGAGTTTTAATCTAGACTTTAATTAGCATGATCAACTGTTTCACTTGTGTTTCATGGTCTCTCTTATTTCATGAACGTAGACAGCTTAATCCAAAATACTCTTGGTCCAACTTGGTTATCCTCATTTTAAGGATAATGCGTCTCACTCGATCACCCTGAGCCTAAACACGTGTGAGTCTTCATTACTTTTCTTAGTGACCGAGGATTTTTCAAAAACCTGATAGATAGAGAGCACAATATCGAACATCTATGCGGGTAGACTAGGACTTGGGATTGGGATTGAACTGTGATTGCTTGTGTAGCTCTAGGACTTGATTCATTCTGGTTCTGGGTAGACTAAGCTTGTTTAATGTTGGGTATGTCTTGTAAAAAGAAAAGAGAAAACCCTTAGGGATATAAAAAGAAATAAGAAAACGAGTTGCTAGACCTTGAGTAAAGTATTTTTATTCTTAAAAAAATGTGTGTGTGTATCTAAAATAAAGGGAGTCTAGCAACTCAGAAAAATAAAAGAAAATTGAGAAAAGAATCCCTTAAGGTAGAATTAGATTGGCAAAAATTAAGATCAGGTAGACTTAGGTGCAGATTTATGGGTTTAATAGATGTTCGGTTATGATTGCCCCTCGCTCTTAGTCTTACTTGATTTTTCTATAATCCTCTCACTTCGCGAGAGAAACAAAATTACGATCAACCTCCATGCCATGTGTGAACCTTCTCTTTTGCTCTGAACTCCCCTTTCTACCGAACCGATTGAAACCCTGTTGATTCGTGATCATGTTTCACTCTTGCTTAATTGAACGTACGCAAGCATGATTAGGTCTAGTTAGGTTGATTGCCTTGGCTTGGTAATAATGATGGATGGAAATTTTGCCTGAATGATAGGACGAGTAGTTATGCAAGGTTGAAAACGCTCTCATTGTTGACTTTAGGTTGTTAGAGCTCTTGTTTCTCAAACCTCTTTCTCTTATTTGGATTTTGTGATGCTTAAGGGCAAGCAGGATCTAAGTTTGGGGGAGTAGATATACTCGGTTTTTAGCATGATTTGAGTCTCTTCTTTTAGTCATTTTAGTACATTTTAGGATGTATTAGAGTCCTTTAGGCCTGCATTCTCGTGCATTTTGCATTTCAGGTGATTAGGAGTAACCAAGTCTCATTCGGGAACAACAAAGCTAAGAACAAGCCAAAACAAGTCAATTTCAGAAGTCAACATTGTCCAAACTCAAGTCAATATCGGCCATAGAAAAGAAAATATCAACCACTTCATGCTCTGGAGCTCAATATCGGCCAAGGAAGAGACAATGTCGACCACTTCATGCTCCATAGCTCAATATCGGCTAAGGAGGAGACGATATCGGCCACTTCATGCTCCATGTTCCAAAATCGGCCACAGAAGAACCAATATATGCCACGTCATGACCGATATTGGGTATGTCATTTGCCCAAAAAGTCAGATTTACCCCTAGCTCGTTTTAACCCTAATTAGTTTCTCTATTTAAGCTCTTTTTGCCATTTTGGGCAAGAAGGAATCTCCCTTTTAGTTTTCTGTTTGCCTCTTTGGTGTAAAACTCTAGATCAAATGTTGTAATCAGTTCTTAAAAGAATAATCTGAATCTCTGCTTTAGTCTTCATTCTTTCTTATTTAAAGCTCAGATCTTAGGTTCTAATCATGCCTAAGCCTGAATCCCAAGTAGGGTTTTGTGTTCTGGTCATGATTAGTGAGTAGTCTTTTATTCTGAGCTTATGGATTAGTTAGATCTGGTGATTTTAGGGATAGATATGGTGTGTATGCTTTTAATCTTTAGTTGATCTTCATGCCTTGTGTGTTTAGTGCTTTAATAAATTTGATCCATCTATTTTAGATTTGTTCATATCTGGTTTGCCTAAGAGATTTTGATAGGTTGTTAGATATGAGCAATGCATGCTGAATTTATTCTATTGACACGAGAGTGCTTAGGATTATTTAGAGGTTGAAAGAAATTGTTCTTATTGCTTTCTGGATATTGAATCTAGTCAAGAGATTGCAAGGACCTTATTTGGAAAAAGGATCTTTGACACGAGAGCGCGTGTCTTCTTTAGATATTCCTAGATCTAGGATTAGCAGATTCCTATTTTAATTAAGCACTTGTTTCCTGAACTCTAATCACTGGTTTCTTTCTCTAGTCCATTTGCATAGGATTGTTTCACCATTGCTTTTCACTTGCTTGGTTTTGTTTTACTTTATGCCATTATCTTAGGATTGTTAGTGACATCGTTCAATTCTTATTCTGCTTAGACCAGGTAGACTTTGTATAGGCTGGTTGACCAAGTGCAACTCCCGATTTGGTTCGATATTACCCACTTCCCTTTATTGCATGTTATTGGTATTCTTCTTTGCTCTACTCATCCATAGTAGTCCAGCGGGTAATAACCATATAAATCAATCTACACTATGACTTTTCACTCAAACGAAAATGAATCTGAGTGGCACATAACCATAAACAATCTCAAATGGTGAGTACCTAGTGATTGAATGCTTAGCAAGATTATAAGCAAGCATTCTTCTCAAGATTTCAAAATTTGCTTAATCTAATCCGTAAGTAGCATAGTCATTGTTCTATTCACAACCTCAGTTTGAGGATGATATGTTGAAGAAAATAACAATTTAGTGCCTAGCCTATTCCATAAAGTTCTCCAAAAGTGACTCAAGAATTTAGTGTCTCTATCTGAAAATTGTCTTAGGCATGGCATGTAATCTAACCACTTATCTAAAGAACGAGCTAGCAATATGAGATGCATCATCAATTTTGTGACATGGTATAAAATGTGTCATCTTAGAGAAACTATCAACAACCACAAAAATGGAGTCTCTACTAGTCTTAGTCTTAGGCATACCAAGCACAAAATCTATAGACACATCATGCCAAGGGTGATAAGTAATGGGTAAAGGAATATATAAACCGAGAGGTTGAGCCTTAGCTTTAACATGTTTGCATTTGATACATTTTAAGCAAATCCTCTCCACATCCTTCTTCATGTGTGGCCAAAAGAAATGGTTTTGAGCTACCTTCATGGTTTTATCCACTCCAAAATGCCCCCATCATGTCGCCGATGTAGGTTTCCCTAAGAAATAATTCGCGGACAAAACTATTAGGTACACAAAATCGGTTCTTAAAGAACAAATAGTCATCAAGCCTATGATAGTGGTCTAAGGCACGAGTAGCACAATCATTATAGACATCCTTAAAGTCAAGATCAGTAGCCTAAGAGTTATTAAGTCTTTCAATTTGTCAAAGCGTAAGAGTCTAGCATTCAAGCTAGAGAGAATAGTGTACCTCTGAGACAATGCATCAGCTACTACATTGTCTTTACCTTTTTGTAAGTGATCACATAAGGGAAAGTACCAATGAACTCTACCCACTTATCATGCATTTTGTTGAGCTTGTGTTGGCTCTTGAGATGTTGGAGGAATTCATGATCCGAATGGATCACAAATTCCTTCGGGCAAAGATAATGTTGCCAAGTCTTCAAGGTTCTAACTAAGGCATGGAGCTCCTTATCATATGTGTGGTAATTAAGAGTGACTCCTCCAAGATTTTCACTAAAGAAATCAATAAGCCTCTTCTCTTGCATATGCACGACCCCATTCCCAACTCCTGAGACATCACATTCAATCTTGAATGTCTTAGCGAAATCTGGAAGCATAAGCAAGGGAGAGTGAGTGAGCTTGTCTTTGAGGGTTTGAAACGCCTCTTCTTGGGCAGTACCCCACTTGAAACCCACTTCTTTCTTGATCACTTCAGTGAAAGTTGCGGCTATAGTGCTAAAATCCTTGACAAATCTTCTATAGAACCCGGTAAAACCATGAAAGCTCATCACTTCAATCAAGGTTTTGGGACGTGGCCACTCTTGTATGGCCTTCACCTTCTCTTCATCCACCCTAACTCGTTCTGCACTCACAACAAAGCCTAGAAAGACTAGGTTATCCGTACAAAATATGCATTTGGAATAGTTGGCATACAATTCATCTTGCCTAAGCACACCTAAAACGGATTCTAAATGATGTATATGATCACTTAGGCATTTACTATAGACAAGAATATCATCAAAGTAAACCAGCACAAACAAGCGAATAAACTTCCTAAGCACATGATTCGTCAATCTCATAAAAGTACTAGGTGCATTAGTTAAGCCAAATGGCATTACCAACCATTTGTACAATTCATGCTTAGTTTTAAGAGAAAATGACTAGAATAGTATAGAAAAGTTGGAATATTACTAGAATAACATACATCGTTCAAAAATTACTAGAGTGTGTTTTGCACCCTAGTAAATTACAAAAGACACTCCCGCTTATAATTAATTAACAAATCCACGTCATTAAACCGTATGCCACATATATATTGTGGCTGAGTTATATATTAAAAGCATGGTTGAGTTTAATTTGGTTAACAAATAAACCGTTTTCAAAACTGTTTAATTAAGAAGAAATCTAGACGCCAATAAATATTTCTCAGTAAAAAGATATTGAGTGAACCACTCTAGACGCCAAAATCGTCATCTGCTCTGGAATCGTCATCTTCTCTGAAATCATCTTCTCTGAAATCGTCTTCGTCTCCGGAATCTCTATAAACACTAGTTAGTAAGTCAATGCTCTGAAATCTTCTTCGTCGTATTCTCCGGTAAGTTGCGACCATGTTTGGTTTATGTTAAGACTGTGTTTGATTTCTGTTGCGACTGAGTCGGATTCTCTTGCGGCTGATTTTGATTTATGTTTTGCCTGAGTATTGTTTATTTCGTGGTTGGGTTATATACTGAGGTAGTTTTTATAGCGGTTGGGTAATATATAATGTTGTGGCTGAAACTAACTTAGGGTTTAGGGTTGAGTTAGTTTATGTAACGGTTGGGTTACTTTTATGTTTCGGCTGAGTTTTATTTAGGGTTTATGTATGGGTTATTAATTATGTTATGGCTGAGTTATTTTTCCAAATTCGGTTGGATTAGTTTTATATCGGCGATCTATATTTTGTTTTATGATCAGATGGATGTCTCTGCAATCTCTGAATATCGAGAACCGGATTATCCTCAAAGATTTTTTTGTGATGGATTTTCTAATACGGAAAATAAATCTTTTAATCACTATACGCGTATGGGAGACCTCCAAATGATTAGAGAAAGAATAGGCAACGATGTGTGGGATGAATGGAAGTAGTTCCCTGTTCGAATCATTGCTAAGATTGTTGATAGCACAGTGATTTGGTCTAGTAAGATTGTACATGACCTAATATGCAGACAGCTTCGCATATACAAGAATGAGATTTGGAGTATCGTTCACGATCAACCCATCCGGTTTGGATTAAACGAATTTCATGATATAATTGGATTAAAATAGACCGACTTCCAACGGAAAGGTTTGAACCCGAGCAATACCCATATTTCTGGAAATAGTTAAAAGTAGAGCTTGGGCACTGACCCAAGTTCGATGAATTTAGGGATGCATTTCTGTCATGTATGGAGTAGATAAAAGCGGAAATGGTTGGGCCTTTTAGCTCTGCAAGTCGTGGGTGTTCACGTTGTGCATGCAAATTCTCGGATACCCTTTGAAAGTGCAAAAAGATTATTTGACGATGAGGCCATTATGTCATATCCTTGGTCGTTCTGCTTTCGATTGTTTACTCAATCAAGTCGTTGGCTCCCTCAAGTGATTCATAAAACGTCAACGCCTTGATATACGTGTTATTGGCTTGGGCGTATGAATCTGTCACTTGCTTCAGAGAGCATTTTTTGGGAGTGAGAAATGCCTCAGAGAACATTCCACTTATTCAATGGGGTGGAAACCGCACACGTGCGACTTTTGATATTGTGTCAGACTGATTGATCTAGTTTTAATTTTCTTCTTATTTGAGTTATTATTAAACTATGAGATGTAAACCATATCATAATAACAAAATGGTATGAGATGAAGATGCAATTCTGGTTTAAGTAAAGAAGAGTATAAAACCAAGATAAAGGAGACTTATACAAAGGGATTGATGACTAAGCATAGAAAGGAAGTGGCATAAGAATCAGGTGCTATTTTGAGTATGAAGAGAAGTAATTTTCATCATCAATGCCTTGAAGCCAAAGAAGAAGAAGACAAAGAAGTGTGTCAGCTTCCTTATTGTGCTTCCTAAGGCATTGACCAAGCTCTCCAACAGCTCCTTTCCTCTTTGGTCTTAGGGCTTCTCTTGTTGTAGTTTCCTATATATATATGTGTGTAAACTCTCTCATTTAAACTAAGCAAATATGTAGTCTTTTACTCTCATTTTCATCACTCTCTCTCATACTCTCTCCATTCTCTCCAAAACTCTTTCATTTCAGTTCATACTCTCTCAAATCTATGAATTTTAACATGGTATCAGAACCATTTGGCTTCATTCTCTCATTCTCTATTCCGAAAATTATCTATAATTCTCTGCTCCATTCTTTGCTGCAATCTATTCCCATTTTTATGTTCTTTAAAAGACCAAAAACTGCTCAAAACTGTCCAAAACAGTTTCTGTTGTGAGTAGTTAAGATATGTCCGAAAATGGGTTAAAAGATAAGAGAGATGTGAAATAGATTGAGTTCCTTAAAGCTTGTTTACAAGTGGGACTTTGCTCTTATGAGTGGAAGTGAAGGAACTCAACAAATCCAAATCTATCTTGTCTTTAAAAGGAGATGAACCATGGAAACTGTTTTTAATCAATAAAAATCAGTTCCATGTTGAATCAAATTCCTCAAGGGGAAGAGAACCAATTGTCTTTGTTCTTATGAGCTAAAGAGCTTGATGAATCCAAAATCACCTCAAAATGACCTAAAGGGGCAGATAACCATGTATCTTTGTTCTTATGAGCATAAGAACATGATGAATCTGAGTACTTCTTA